>BQNB010167505.1:0-13991 GCA_026074375.1 Tanacetum coccineum
AAGAAAGACGTACGGTATCAGAGTAGCGGAAGTCTTGAAACATGTACTTGAGCTTTCATGATGTCTTTATATATGTCGGTCGAGTATGAGCATGTGGTATTGGTTTTAACTCGTCATCGGGAAATTGCTACCATCGTCAAGAAATCTTCATAAATGGGTTAGTGATAAACAACATATATGGACGAAAGTGGCTTTGTCACTTCGTCAAATACGGCTGTAACAACCACGGTTCCCCGTGGCTCAGTATAAATACTGCATGTGATCAAGTAGAATTCCTAAGAATCTCCTTGACAGGATTTTGCAGCTGCACTAGCCGTTCTTAATACCGGAGTGTCTCAAAGTCGGCAACACGATAAGAGTGAACTGGTAAGTTACTATCTTCCTGATTAAGCCGTCAATTCGTGTTCAGCTTTCTTATGTCCAGATACCCTTGTGAGGATTTCCATGGACATAAGATTGAAAATTAATTTAGAAAATCAGTCGGTGTGTCAAGATGCAAACGGTTTTTTATGACACACCAATAGTTTTATCTTTTTTTAAAATTCATTCGTCAATACATAAGCTGGACCAAATCGATATCCTGTATCACAAGTTCGATCCATGTAGGATCTCCAAGTCACCTACCAAGAGCTTGTTTGAGGTTGGCTCAAGCAGGATTTCCATCTTCATCGTGACAACTTAAGTATCACTCGGATGTTTTGGCAAAATCACGAGGATAATGCGTAGGACTCTTGATATATATTTCTTGTTTTTCACATTGTGTGAATTATCAAGCATATTTTGGATAAGTGTCCTAATGAGATTTATGGATGATCTATTTTTGGCTCTAGACTCAATAATGCACTTTGGTTTTAGTAATCGGAGGGTGGAGCAGACCGACACCTTTTCAATACCAACTAACTCGGAGTGAGAAAGTTGATAGAAATGCGTGTAATCTCCGTGAGAAATGAAACATAAATCTTTTGAGAGATTTTGAGCGGCTAGGGAGGGTTGTGCATTGCATCACTGGGTCTATGATGTCAGTCTTCAATGTTAGCAATCATCTTTGTGATTCTTAACGGCAGATGTATTGACCCGGTTTCTGCCTAAGTGTAAGGAGGGCTTATTTCTTTTCACCCTTTATCTTAACTTTTCTTTTTAATTCTTTAACCCCTTTAGTGCTTACCGAGACTTTATAACTAGTACCTTGTTGGGTTTGTTCCAATACTAGCTCCATCTCAGTCGGCACTTTTCCCTTATTCTTACTTTTACTCCTTTTTTTTATCATACCTATGGACTTCTACACTAACTAGTGGAATATCCCTGGGTAGATCCCTCCGGTTCTGGCTAGATCATGGGAATGAATACCTAAACTTAACCACCTTATAACTCCAATACAGTAATTTAAATGGTCGGTCTTTGGTACTTTCACATTTCAGCCAACACGTAACCATTTGCTCCCCCTTTATATGTGCATCGATTAATCAAAAGAGTTTAGCACATATATGAGTTGGCATACACTAGAGATCTTAAAATTCACATCTTTAGCCATATATTTTAATCACATTTTCTCCCCTTATCAAAAATTTCAAGTCTCTTGATATTTTGGATATCAATTGATTCAAATATTCGTGGTTTCAGGGAAAAAATGTCCAATTATTAACAAGTCGATTATCGAAACATTTTAATACTCCCTCTCAAATTAGGAGGAAATAATATGGTATTTAAGTGCGTTAATTTGAAATTTTTTAAATTTACTAAGAAATTCTTGAAAATTCGCACTCAAATACTATATATATGCCTACTTATAGTCTTACACTACATATGTACATATTCACATATTTATAATATACGAGAAATTGACCTGATATAAAGAAGGACACAATATGACAAAGTCATATTGTCCGTTCAAGCAGCCTAAAGTCATTTTTGTATTCTCTCCCATCAACAAACTTCTCTAAATTCCTTATTAATCTCCTCTTAAACAGCTGCTAATCGATCGCCTTAATCATGATGCAGGACCCTTTCCTGTCTAGTTTACTCCATGTTCTTTTTGGCAAGTAATCCATCTCCAAGCTGAAAGCAATATCATAAAGGACCCTTCGAACAGATGTGAGTGTGCCGTCATAGAACATGTAGAGTTCATTCAAGCACATCAACCTGTTTCTCTTGAGCTTATCTTGATAGATGATTCCTTGATGGTTTTTGTATGCAGTGTATGGTGTCAATTTGGAGATGTCAGATCTAAAAGTCTCAGGCTTGGTGATATTAAGTTTCTTCTGGTAGCTTTTGACTCCCAGTTGAAGGTCTTTCACCCGCTTAAGAATTACAATACTTCTGGTGAGTATCCGCAATGCCACATTTAGGTCGAAGATGACATCCCTTTTAAGGTTTGAGAGTTTCTTTTGAACCAAGAGAAGCAACATGTCTTCAATATCATGCAGATTAAGATTTGGGAAGTCACCTTCCTTGAACTTGTGGAGTGTGTTGTCATCTCTTCGTACTTTAAACTCTTCCAAATATCCATAATCATACTTCTTCATGACTTTGACATGGGTTACTGTAATGATTCTTTTTCTGGAGTACACATCATGTGTGGACTTCATATGTCTTGCGAATCCATAGAACCTTTGTCGTTTCGGACCCTAGTGCAAGATTCCTCAAAGGGCATATTTGTCATATGCAACCTTTACCAGACTCCATAATGTTTGAACCATGTCTTTGATCCCTTCAATCGTATCGTACTTAGCAGCCTTGGTTTTTGTTGTAGAAGTTGTGTATTTCCTGCTTAGGCTTCCACCTTTCAGATACTTAAGGTCGTTGTTGATAAAGTAGTCAGCAGGAACTACTTGACGACCTTGAACTTCAATCAATGGTAATGGCTTGCTAAGATCGAATGGATATTGATGACCTTCAGGATTAGTCCAGTCAAGACGATTAGTGACAGCTTTGTAGCATTCTTCGAAATGATATTCAAGTTCTACTCGACTCTTGCATGTCCCTTTGAGCAGATTGAAGGTTGGTCCAACAAGATGTTGTTGTGTCAGATTATCAATCTTCAGATGGTTCATGACAAATGCTGATTGGAGTGCTCATCAGTTCGTTAAAAGAGAGAGGAGGCTTTTGTGCTTTAGCAATTTGGCTGATCCAAGTCTGAGGAGGTCTGAAATCAATTTGTTTCCCAGTATTCCAATCTGAATCAGGAGTCAGAGGTCTTTCGAGTTTCTTGAACTAATCATGCTTAGAAGTTGCCTCGACATTAGGTTGATCTTCAGTGTTACCCATGTCATCTCCTTGATCTTGTAGCATTTCAGTGTCTGCAGTCTCAAACACTAGTTCATCTGCTTGAGCAGACTTGCCAGATGATTTTGACTGAGACTTGGTGCTTTTGGATGAGCTTGATTGAGAATCTTTTGATTTAGAGCTTCTTAGAGGTTTAGCATCCTTGCTTTTCTTCCTTTTCTTTAACCCTTGGTCTGGTCTAGCTGGAGGGTCTTCATCCTTGTCCTTGTCTTCATGGCTTCTCTTTAAAGAGTATGATTTACCGTACGAATCAAAGAGATCCTTGTCGAGCTGATAAGACTGGATCAGTGCATCGTAGAGGTTTTTGTGTACTTCAGCAGCTCGATATGATTTACTTTTCTCCTATTTGTCTAACAGGATCTTCTTCAATTTAAACTCAGTAAGTGACGCTGCTGCCTCATATGTTGACTGTGGTTGAGAAGAAGATTTAGCCAAGACGACATTCTCAAGTGATTCTGTAATAGTATTCTGGATCTTAGGAGTGGTGAAGTCTGATACTTCCTTAGGTAGGATCTAAGACAGTAGACTTTTGACTTCATCCTTTATAATGTCTTTTACTGATTTCTCAACAACATCTATGTATAACTTCCTCTCTTCTTGAGCTTTATTTTCAAATTCCTTAGTGTATGACTAGAGAGCTGTTCTAGTAGCATATCCAATTCTTGTACTCAGAAGGTCATCTACCATTGTTGGAAGTTGAGATTTGACAGATTCGAGGAGTTGTGCAGAATGGTCAGCTTGTTTGAGTTGAGACAGCTCCATTTCCAAGGTAGACACTCTTTGATCGAATCCAAACAGGGAAGAAAAATCAAGAAGTGCAGGAATTAAGGTTGTAGTTGGAACGGTTGTTGGTGCAGGAGATGGTGTAGTCAGGTGTGGAAAAGGAGTGATCATTGATATATCTTGAGGAGACGGTGCGAGCATGTATCATGTAGCATTTCTGAGATAGTTGTCCCATGTACAGTGAAAAGAGAGGGTGCTTGATTCTTCATGACGAATCTTGACATTCATCATAGAAGCAACTTCATCAATGGTTGGTGGAACATTTTCTAAGATGAGAAATTTGCTAGCAAAGACCGGATGAAAACAGAAGGCTTTTGTTTTGTAACTTTTAGTCTCCAGTGTAGAAGTGAGTGACGCATGTGCGACCTATCATTCAACTAGATCTAGTGATATGGACCAAGTAATCTAGATGCCATGATAGCTCTCCATATAGTAATTTATATATCAAGAATCATAGGATCACAAGTATTGTCCTTCTAAAATCGTGTTAAGGACACACTTCTGGCTTAACTAGTTAACGGAAATTGCCATTGGTTTATTGAACATGTTGACTAGTAGGTGAATCTAGATAATTCAAAAAGTAATGTTCTGATTCCATTGGGTAGTTAGACAAGTGGACTACTAGAGTATAAATTGCCATTAAGTAGTAAGTGGGTAAAGTCTCTATGAGCTAGGGTTTAACAAGATCACCATTGCTTTAATCCCTAAGATAGATTATAATCAAGTAATAAGGATGCTTTATGTGAATGCTTTAATGTGTCTAGGTCTTAGGATGAAGTCTCTCCTAAGTCTAAGAATGATATGCCTCTTCGAGATAAGTAAACATTGCATTGAATAAACAAACTAACTTCTAATCGGATTAATGATGGCTAATACAGTTTTCTATCATAAGGCTCGACCGCTCTTTTATCTTCTGTTAATTTGCTTGCGTGGGTTAAAGTGTCTTGAATTGATTGTAGTCACCACCAAACCCGTGCCTGTCTCTCAAACTGAAAACCCCCTTACGTGTTATAATTAGGAGTAGAACTAACATAGGATTAGCATAGGTTTGACTTAGATTAGATAACCAAAATATTAATAAATTGAGAGATTTAACCTCGTTTCAAGTGTTCGACACCCTACTTACCACGAATCTACCACCGACCGGATACACTGCCCATTAAAGTGTTGTTTTTGGTTAAGTCGGCAAAATATAAATTTAAAACTGGAATCATAAAAATATACACCACACAACGACACATCAAAAGTCGTTGTAAGTCTTGTAAGCTTGAGAATATTTGATGTCTTGATTGATCATATCATCAGGAATCGGGGCTCTATACTGCTGATATTCTTGTGTCTTGGAGACAAACTTTAAAGTAGCAGGCAGTGAGTCATCATGAATTATGTGAACTTTGGTGAATCTAGATTGATCCTGTTCCTCATAGAGATTGTCTTGTCCTTAGAAATGAAGTGGTTGATGATAACTTTGGTGAATCTAGGGTAGGGCATGTGCTCTTTCCTTGCTGAACTTATTTCTCTGTTGTCAGCTTGATACATGAAGTCTTCCCAGAGCGGAGCAACATAGTCAACATTCTTCTTATTGTACATACATCACAAGATTTGATCTCGTGATTCCCTGAGTCTATCAAGTCATGTTGTTTTCCTAGAAATGCACCTATTGATGATTGCAGCAAATGTTCTCCAAGGCTGGTGCATTTGATCAGTATGAATTGCAGATAACGTATTACACTTGCTAGATTAGCCAAGTTCATGAATGAATGTAACCAATTCTTCTTCTGAAGGTGGTGCAATAAAGTCTTGGTTGAGAATTCTAGGACATATCTGAAGAATTTCACGAAAGACTTCCGTATCAACTCGGAACTTCTTTTTTTCCAGCTTGAAGTTATATGCATCTGAATTTCCGATCTACTTGATGGGAGTCCAAAATTGATGCATGTAGATTTCAGGTACTTCAGTAGTGATCAAAAATGCGGGATAGCAAGGAGATAGCTTGAGAGCATCCAAAGTGACTTGATATGTTTATTCTCTTTGTAGTTTGCTGAATGCAATTTTTGCATTGCATTTTTTAATCTTTAGTCTCTTCTCAGGAGCGACCAAAGAGTTGTCGAGTGCAACTTGTTGAGTAGCAACTAGATTCATGTTTTTGCTAAGAGTAGTTCAATATAGTTCATTTACAACCAAATTCATATATTAATGAATGACCTATTCTGATTTTATGTGGCTCAACGTAGACAAGCCATATTCATACATTAGCAAGACAATTTAACCCACAATAATCAGGCAATTTAGACAAAGTGGGGGACGAAATACATTAGTCAGAAAGTTAACTTAATGGTCAACAAACTAACTATAGGTTAAACACAGTTTATTCTGCAATTCACATGATTCATAATTAAGATTTATCCTAAGATGAGTTATCAAGCTAAAACATTTATGAAAAAAACAATTTTAATCATCCATGTATAAATCGCTGCCTAATACTAATTCATCGTCTAACCTTTTATGTATAAATCGCCGTCTATACTGTTAAGTATAAATCTCCGTCTATAGATTTATGTATAAATCGCAGTCTATCCTCTTAAGTATAAATCACCGTCTAGGTCTTAGGTATAAATCGCTGTCTAGGTTTTATTTATAAATCTTCGTCTAAGTAGTGATGTATAAATCGTCGTTTATTCTTGGATGTATAAATCGCCGTCTATGAATTCATGCATAAATCGCCGTCTATAGCCTCAGATGTATAAAATGCCGTCTATCAAACATGATTTATACAATCTTTCATTTTGTGCACTCGTACAGCCTGAACATATAAACCAAACATACATAAGCATACTCAAGCAGATATTAACAAGAATTAGCCACAAAATTTCATTCAAGCATATAACGAGTGAGTTTTCACTCATTCGAATCAAAGTCACAATATATGCATACAAGACATGAATTTTCTCATTCAAATAGATTCACATAAGCAAACAAACACATATAAAGCATAAACCCATCATAATTTTCAAGTCTTTCCCAAAGACCTAAATTTTTGCACCCAAGAATCATTCAAAACCCCTTTGAATGTTCAACCTATGATAAACTGCTATGGGCGAGTAGTCTATACACTTCAAGCATTAAAACCCCTCATTCAATTTTGGAATTGGTCACCTTTTGATTTTCATGAACCCTGAACTAATTTCTAGGGCAATCGAGCTAAAAATCGAATAAGAAACAAATTCCTTTTGCAGATAAGATGTTAAGATGAAAAGGAACACATTTGTAATTTACCTAATAGCTTGAAATGGTCTCGTTCGAGTGTTCTTGAGTATGACGAATTGATAGGTGAAGAGGGAAAGAAAAATTTAAAGAGTGTGTGTGTTAACAGTGACGAGAAAGAGAGTGATGGGGGTATTAGTTAAAAATCTTTGATTTTTTGGCAAAAATGCCTCTTGAACTCTATATACCTTTCTATTTTCCTTAAATAAGATTACTAAGGCATTCTATGGTTTCACAAATAGCATAATTAGTCCCTAAAGTTTACACTATTATGCTTAGCAACTTATTTTTGCTATTTACTCCCTAAAGGCATAAACACATAACATTTAAAGCACATATAAGTTAAACTTAATTAACTCCCCTTTAATTATTAACCCGTTATTGTTTAAAACCTTTTACCATTTAATCTTTGATGACTTTTTGAAGAAGCAATTTGATATTTTCTCCCCCTCAAACAATGACCCGTTTTCAATATTCGATCCTTTGATCTACCCTTTCTTATAACATTCTTGTTTTATTGTTTAATTTGATGATTACAATGATCTAACAGGTTTTTTATTTGGTTGTTGTTTCATTAAAGCGTTTAGATTAGATTTGATCATTTTATTATGGTTTTGTTTTTGTCATTGGTTAGGGTTTTGTTTTTTTTTGTGTGTTCAATTCAATACATATAATTAGTGACTATGATAATGGAAGTGGGTTAGTGATCGTTCTTATTGGTGTAATTCTTTAGGGTTTAGCCCCTTAAGAATTTTTCCTATTTAGGGTTTCGACCCTAATTAGGGTTTCTTTTATCCTAATCGTGGTCTGCTTCTGTGTTTGATTTGTGTCGTGGGTTGAGAGATGGAAAATGCTGGTAACGAGGCTGTAGCAAGTAGTGACAACATGCTCCCAACACTTAAGAGTTGTCTTAAGGCTTCCAGGATACATAATATTAATGGAAAGATGATGAGAAAATATGGAAATCCCTTACGTCCTGTTTTGTAATATTGTATGAGATAAACATACGCAGGTTGTAAATGAAGAAGGTACAGTGAACTAGGGGGAACAAGTTTTATCATAAGATGATAGGTTTGTTACCTCAATCACTGATCAGGCTGAAACCCTTGACGAGCAGCATGTTAGAATGGAAAATGCATGGGATGACACTAAGGTTAATGCTATGAAGGGTACATTTGCTAATGTTGTTTCTACCGAAAAAAGCACCGCCTAAACTAAACTTTAGGACGTTAATTAGCAATACCCAGGTAGAAGAATCTGATTGTCTCCTTCTAGTGGAAAACGTAATGGCTGCACAGAATAAGTTTGCAAACTCTCTAGTAGGATTTTTTGTTGGAAAGTCCGTTGCATTTCCTTTGGTTCAGAATTACGTGACTAATACATGGGGTAAATTTGGATTCTAAAGAGTTATGCATGATGAAGATGATATTTTTATTTCAAGTTTACCTCAGTTACTGGTTTGGAGCAGGTGTTGGAAAAAGGTCCATGGATGATTCATAATCAGCCACTTATGCTTACAAAATGGACTCCAAACTTGTCAGTATCTATGGACAATGTAGCTATGGTACCTGTTTGGGTAAAAATCCACAAAGTACCTATGGTTGCGTATTCTGAAGATGGATTAAGTTTGATTACAACGCAAATTGGAAAACCAATCTTATTGGATTCGTTTACGAGTTCTATGTGCAAGGATCCTTGGGGACAAATTGGGTATGCTCGTGCCCTCATAGAAATCTCGAATGAAACGGATCTAAAGAAGGAAGTTATAATGGCAATTCTGATTATTGATGGTGAGGGATATACTAAGGAAAAAATAAAAGTGGAGTATAAATGGAGGCGGCCTTTTTGTAGTGATTGTCATGTTTTTGGACATGCCTTTGAGCAATGTCCTAAACGAATTAAGGAGATGCCCAAACCTACATAGGAAGTTCATGATGATGGCTTTAAAACTGTTGTTAAAAGGAAATCTAAAGGTACAGCTGCTAACTCCTAAAAGCATTCTTTTGGGGGAGTGAAGATTCCTAATCCTAAGAACTTGAAATACCAACCTGTTGGTACTAAAAAGGTTGTTTCTAAACCTACTACTATGGATAAACCAACCATGAAAACCTGTTATACAAATTCGGTAACCCTTTTTGTTCCTTAACGAGACAAGAGGATTACATAAGGTATTGCTACTGTTTGTGAGTACTAGTGATGGAAAGGAGGTGCTTTTGATGTTTTTGGCGAGCCCAATCATGAATCTGTTCTCTAACAAGTGAGGATTTGGAGAGTAGGATAGAGGGGATGGTTAATTGTCGAGGAGAATCACGTGTTCTAAACCTAAAGGGGGCTTAGGCACTCCTTTAATGATGTTACCTGGACGTTTAGTGTTGTCCGCGCATAGAATATTCCGGGTCCTGAATCGCGCCCCTAAACAAACAAGGTTCGACAAATTGGTGGAGATGAGAATCATAATTAAGTGTGAGTTCAATTTGGGAATCCCATGTTGATCTTTCTGGCATTATCTCAGGTTTGTTTTCACGGTAATTAAATATTTTGGGAATGGACTTCAAAAGCCCATGTGAGTTTACACAAGGTTTGTACGTAGCCATTACTTGGTTGGCATAAAGGGTAACTGTCGGTAAATTTTGATGATAGTTATCCCAAACTGACGAAAGTAAAGCATGTTAGATAATGTTCATGCACAAGGCTTCCAATAAGTTTATGTTTTGTTCAAAATAAATGCTGTAAACTTGTTTTTTAGAGATGAATTGTTGTGTTAGGCTGAAGCGTTAGCATTTATAAACTTGTGGTTATGAGGGAAGTCATGGACGCCTTCATTGGTTTATTTTAATGTGAGTCTCTAAATCTTGAGGATACGTCTTTGTGTCTTCCACCAGAAAGCGCACTGATATGGATAGAATTTAAAGATTTTGTAGCTTAATATTGTGAGGTTATGGAAATCAAACTGTGTTCTGGTTGCATTGCACGTGGAACCAAAAACCAAAGAGTGGTGGCGGTATAACTGAAAAGGCTGATGGTCCGTATTAATGGGGAAAGTCAGTTATCTAGATACGTTCCCGGGTGCTCAAAGCATATTCCAGCCATATCGAATCTCGTTAACATACCCCTTGGTGTTGCAAATCCCTGAACTTCCAATGAACAAAAAACTCAAAACCTTTTAAAGTACATTAACTTCTATAACCCACAAAAGTAAGTTTTTGGAGTGGATGCATCGGCAATGGAATACTATATTTTCTGCCATCATAAAGATTCAAGGATTCTTCAAACTTAAAGCAATTGAAAAGCCTTTGCGAGAAAGTTTAGTGCATGACCAAGGTAATTAACATGATCGTGTTAATAAGCTTACGCTTGAGCTCGATGAGGTCCAAAAGGCGATTTGAGGTATCTATCCCTACGACCAAGAACTATTATGTGATGAGGAAGCTATATATGTCCAAGCCTTTAATGAATCCAAGCTAGATGAAGAGCGGTTTTTGAAGTAAAAATCAAAGGTTGATTGGTTAGAGGCTGGGGACTCGAACTCGGCTTATTCCATAAGTTCGCTTAAAAGTACGTAATTAAAGGAGGTCTCAATGGAAACTATTGTACGACAACAAAGTTCAAATGTCGGGTCCAAGGATGTTCCTGAACATTTGTATAATCACTATAAGTTATTCTTGGTACTGCATGATGTTTGTGATGAGCCAGATTTGTGATGGGTTAGTTCATCCCACCTTGTCTTTGGATCAGTCAGGGCAATAGAAAAAAATTTAAGATGATCGGCACGTAGAGATTAAGGCTGCCATGTTTAGTATCAGCGATGATAGAGCTCCGGGTCCGGATGGGTATACTTCTGCTTTCTTTAAAAAAGGATAGGATATTGTTGGCCATGACATATGTAAGGCGGTTCGTGACTTTTTTACTAATGGACAGATTTTGAAAGAAATTAACCATACTTTCATCGCTCTAATCCCTAAGGTATCTACTATCTACTCCCTTCGTATTAATGATTACCCCCTCTAAATCATATGTTTATTATGTTTATATATAAGTGTATTAGCAAAATCCTTACTAACCGCTTAATGATGGGATTAAGGAGGTCTTATGATAATATAATCGCATTTTGTTCTGGGAAGGCATGATTTCTTTCTGACAATATTCTTATCACACAAGAGCTCATGCATGGTTATCATCGGGATAGGGGTCTTCTTAGGTGTGCGTTCAAGATTGATATTCAAAAATCTTATGATATGGTTGATTGGCGTTTCTAGGGGGGTGAGATTTCTTACAACGATTTTATTTCATCCGCTAATGACCAATGGATTAAGGCTTACGTTACATCTTACAACTTTCTCTAATTTGGATTAATAAGGAAGTTCATGGTTGTTTCAAGGGTAAAGCGTGGACTGAGACAGGGTATCCCCTTTCTCCGTACTTGTTTACCCCTTGTAATTGAGGTTTTGACACTTTTATTCTGAAAAAGACGTGTTAGAGTTTTCTAATTCATATCATGGTATCAAAAACATTGTGAGGTAGCTACAGCTTATTAAACGTATGTTTGCAGACAGTCCTGTTTATTTTTTGCTCGGGGTGATATTGAATCTGCCCGAGTTATTATGGAGTCCCTCACACACAGGATATTCAAAATCATGTTTTCGGGTTTTAGTTCCAATTCTTCCATAAGAGTAAAACGTACCTTCTTTTGTAATGTCGAGTGAGATGCAACATTAAGCTTTGTATTCTAATATCATGCCTTTTGGCGGAAGGAGCACTCTTTCCTGTTATTTATCTTTGGGAGTTCCATCTCTTTTCGTCAAGATTATTTAACAAGGATTGTAAATTCTTGGTGAAGAATGCTCAGAATAGAATTGGCGATTGGAAAAACAAGTCTTTATCTTTTGCTGGAATACTTCAATTGTGTAGATCGGTAATCTCGTCTATGCATGTCTATTGGGCCTATTTCCTTATGATTCCAACAGGTATTATTCTTGATATTGAACAGGTTATCCGGGGCTTTCTATGGTGTAATGGTGAATTGAAGCGTGGTAAAGCTAAGGTTGCTTGGAATGATATTTGTCTTCCAAAAAGCGAAGGAGGTCTTGGGATTCATACTCTAGAGATATTTAACATAGCCTTAATGACTACTCACATTTGGAATATTGTTTCTAACAAAGAATCGCTTTGGGTTCGTTAGATTCATACTTATAAATTAAAGGGGCGTTCCTTTTGGGATGTGCCTTTGAAATGTGATGTAAGTTGGGGTTGGCTCAAACTTCTCCAATTACATGACTTTGTTAGACCGTACTTCTGGACACAGACTGGTAATGGGAAAGATATATCTGCTTGGTTCGATGTGTGGTGCGAGCATTGCCCCTTGATTCGTTTCTTATCTCCTAGAGACTTTGCAAGGGAAGGTTATGCTCTTCAAACCACTGTCCATGATTTGTTGTCTAATGTAGGATGGCGATGGCTATAGTCGTGTCTCCTTAAAGCTCTGACCTTAGGGTTAATTCCTACGCCTAGTATTGATGATAACAAAGTTGATGATCTTTTACGTGATTCCAATGGTGTAATGTCTAAATTTTCGATTAAAGCAGCTTGGGAAGCTTTTAGGCCTCGAGGTAATGTGGTGCCGTGGTATACGAATAGTTTAGGTTTTCTCATTTAAATTCCCCGACATGGCGTTTCATCTTTGGGCTTATGTAATGAGAAATAGCCCTTAAAACTTATGATAAACTAATGCAATGGGAACATAGGTGTTGGTACTAAATCTATATGCTTCGGTGTGTATTTTGTGACTCCCAACCAGATTCAAATGAACACCTACTTTTTAAATGTTCGTACGCTTCTAAAATGTGGGTTTGTATCCGTCACTTGGCTGGTATGGATTTGGTGCCAGCAAGATTAGAGGATATTATGGCTTTTTTGCAGCCTATTGCTCGTAAACGATCGGCTATAAGTGTGATTGGAAGACTCCTTTTGGATGCCTCATCTTACTACATATGTATTGAGCGTAATAACCGCCTATTCAAGCAGCTCAAGAGATCTCTGGAAGAACTCCATGACATTATTATGGTCACGGTTAGGCTAAAGCTCCTCACGTTTAGATTTAAGAACACAACAAAGGTGAACGAGTTGCTATCTACTTGGAACATTCCTAATAACTTTAGGCTTTATGAAGACTAATTCTGTTTGATGACTTATCGAGTTGCTATGGAGTTGGTAGGTCTATTTTGTGTGCTTGGGGCTGTTTAGAAGCTACTCAAGTTGGATTTTGATGTTCATTAGATTTGGGTAAATGGGATTACCCTGGTAAAATGTATAAATCACAAGAATAAGTTAAGAACAATGAAATGTAGCAGAAGTACTACATTAATCTCAAGCAACCGCTTAAACCTCAAGTTGTTTGTGACATGCCACACAACAACGACTACTACTATAATACACTAACAAAAACACCAATCGGGAAAAATCACTTGAAAGTACATAAAGACTCAAAATCTTCCTTCTTCAGCAACATAGGAGTGTAGAAAGCCAACCAAGACTGCCTCCTTAAAACACCTTCCCAAGAAAAACCCAATGGGAAAAACCTTGGAGAAGGAAAAAAGAGTACAGGTCTTAACCTGCTGATATGTGCTTAAACACATACCATTTATTTCTTATTATTAAGTTAAAAA
>BQNB010167506.1:0-13990 GCA_026074375.1 Tanacetum coccineum
ATATATAATTACATATTATGAAATCCACATGAACGCCCTAAGTTTTATTAATTAAGATGCTTATAATAATTGTGTTTTTCTCGATATTACTTCACGACGTCTTTCCGAAAAGTTTCTATTTTTAGCTGGTTACTATTTTTGGAAAGTTTCTATTTTTAGCAGGTTAATATTTTAGGAAAGTTTCTATTTTTAGCAGGTTACTATTTTTGGAAAGTTTCTATTTTTAGCAGGTTAATATTTTAGGAAAGTTTCTATTTTTGGAAAGTCCATTTATGGTAAGTTATGAATTACCGATTAATAGAATGTTAAGTTTCCGACGACTCCCGACACGCCAATAATTTATATATACTTATCCATACTTTCCTTGTTAATCTTATGCATATATCTATATTTGCACATATAAAGTTTCTAAATATAAACTTACTATTTTTAGATGTAACCGAAACGTACCCAATAATATATATATCGCCCAATTATTTCCGTTAACATTTCATAACCTCAAACGGACTCCAAAACGCTCTAATTCCTAATTTTTATCAAAATTCAGCAACCAACCCATCTTTTACAAGTTTTTAACTTTTATTATATTTTTGCAAATTCTGACCCGTTTCAAAACGACCCATTAGAACACATTTTTACATCTCGGACTCTAAAGTACCTTGACGTAAAACGACGTTCCGGACAACTTTTTAGTTTTGGCTGAGACCCGAAAATCGACATAAATGGACGAAAACGCCCCTGCATCAGGTCTGATGCAGTTTGTACAAAATGAAAAACTCAGGTTTTGCCTTAGCTTTTATACCCATTTTTACTTGATTTTAGACTCACCTGACCTCGCGGGGCAGTAAAACGGCCATCCGAACAACTTTCGTGTTTTGGCCGAAGGCCGAAACAGACTAGAAAGTGACGAAAATACCCCTTCAAATTTCTGTCAGCAACCATTTATACCCAAAAATTGAAATTTTAACAAAATTTTTCCTAGTTTCATATCGCCATAAAAACTTCATTTTTATTTAGGAGTTATAAGGCGATCCATATATGAAAACGATCGTCTTGACAAGCTCTAACATAATCTTAAATAAAATTTCAACTTTATCATTTTTACGACGTCAAAACGTGGGCTTTAGTTTTCTGCAAAAAATGTCCCATTACAAAATCATACTAAATGTTATATTCATCACCAAACCACTTCGCAAATTCACTTAGCTAACCTATCTCTATCCTCTATCATAACCAACAATTATTTAACATTTCAAAAATCAAATTAACATCATTCTAGTGGATTCCAAAATATATAAAAATATAACATATGCATTATCATAAGAAAAGAAAAATCAAGGAGGGTTTTAGTGAGCTCACAATCACTAGAAGATGCAAAAAAAATAATCAACTCGAATTTTCCTCTTGGTCCCTTAAATCAGCCGATCCAAACACACCCTTAATCCCCAAAAACTTTGATTTTTATAGCAACCCAAGCCTTGTTTTACCCTTAATCTTCAATCCTTACCCTTTTTCTTTGCTCAAAAGCTCCAAGAACTTATAAAATCAAGATTTTAGAAGAAAAAAAAATTGCATGGTGTTTTCTTTTAGAATGATGATAAAGGTTATGTAGGATCAATGTAGGTGATTGTAGAAGTGTGTTGTAGTGATTAGGAATGATGAAAAAAAAATTATGGTGGTTTTATTGTGTTGTTATTGTTCGACAGATGCAAAGAGAGGGAGAGAGCAGTTGTTTTTCTCACTTGTGGGTTTACTGTGTGTTGATGAGAGTGAATGGGTTTGAATAAGCTGGGCATGCAAAACATAATAATTCCAATTTGTTGGTACAGGTTTGAGGTGAAATTTGGTTGGGCCTTAGGGGGGGTGGCGTCTAAAGAGGGTTAGGATTTATAGTTTTAATATTATTATTTTTTTGTAAAAATTTGTTGTATTATTTTTAGTGTAAGTATAAATTTAACAAAGGTATACTAAATGTTTAGGTAATTTTTTTTAACAAGGATTCTGCTAACGCGGGAACCAACGAGGATTATAAAAATAAATTTTTCGAGCCAACGAGGCAAAATATAGAATTTTTAACTTCTTAGAATATTTAAACGAATATCGATCATAAGCACGGCTCGCGAATTATTTAAAACGGCGATTTTTACTAAATCGACAAAAAGGCATAACTCGATATTTATTTAAAAATAAAAATTGAAATTAAGTCGGGATTTAATATTGACCTTGAAAACGCGAAATGTCACAGCCTTCCCTCCATAACGGAGCGCCGTCCCGGTGCTCGATTTGACTTATCAGTTCCTTGACCACTTTTGAAAAGGTGAGGATATTTGCTCTTCATTTGATCCTCACGTTCCCATGTATATTCTGGCCCTCGACGCGAGTTCCAGCGAACCTTGACAATGGGTATACGGCTTTGCTTCAGTCGCTTCACCTCACGATCCATTATTTCCACCGGTTCTTCAATAAAATGCAACTTGTCATCAAGTTGAATCTCATCAAGCGGGATGACAAGACTCTCATCTGACAAACACTTCTTCAAATTTGAGACATGAAAGGTGTTGTGAATCCCTTGAAGTTCTCTTGGCAATTCCAACTTATACGCTACTGGACCAACTCTTTCCAGGACTTTGAATGGCCCAATATATCATGGGCTCAACTTCCCACGTTTCCCAAAACGAATCACGCCCTTCCAAGGCGATACTTTGAGCATAACCTTGTCTCCCACGTCAAATTCTAGTGGCCTACGTCTCACGTCTGCGTAGCTTTTCTGACGGCTACGAGCAGTCAACAATCGGTTTTTGATCTGCGCTATCTTCTCAGTTGTCTCTCGTATCATTTCTGGACCGGTGAGTTGGCTATCCCCAACCTCACTCCAACAAACAGGTGACCTACATTTCCGTCCATAAAGTGCTTCAAATGGAGCGGCCTTAATACTCGCGTGGTAACTATTGTTATATGAGAATTCGACTAGTGGCAAGTGTCGATCCCAACTACCTCCAAAATCAATCACGCAAGCCCGCAACATATCTTCCAACGTCTGAATTATCCTCTCGCTTTGACCATCCGTTTCCGGGTGGTATGCAGTTCCCAAGGCTCCTTGAAGTGACCTCCAAAATCTTGATGGAAACTTCCTATCTCTGTTCGATATGATCGATATTGGCACTCCATGTCGACAGACAATTTCTTTCAGGTATAGCTGAGTGAGCTTCTCCATACTGTCCGTCGTCTTTACTGGTAGAAAGTGTGCCGATTTGGTCAATCGGTCGACAATGACCCATATAGAGTCATACCCACTTGGAGTTCTCGGAAGTCCAACAATAAAATCCATGGTTATTCGCTCCCATTTCCAGACAGGAATTTCGGGTTGTTGGAGTAAACCAGATGGCTTTTGATGTTCAGCTTTAACCTTAGCACAGGTCAGGTACTTACTAACATAGGTGGCGATATCAGCCTTCATGTTTGGCCACCTGGAAAGCTGCTTCAAGTCTTGATACATCTTGTCGGATCCTGGATGAATAGAGTATTTGGATTTATGGGATTCGTGCATAATTAAATTTCTCAATCCTCCATATCGTGGCAGCCAAATACGCTTGTCAAAATATCTGGTTCCGTCAGAACGAACCTCAAATATCTGCTTGATTAATCTTCCTAAATTTTCTGCCTTCACATTCTTCTTTTTCATTGCTTCTAATTGCGCGTTACGGATTTGATCAGGTAGATTTGAGTGTACTGTCATTACCAATGCTCTAACCCTTATTGGTTCCTTTTCCTTTCGGCTCAAAGCGTCAGCCACCACGTTTGCCTTGCCCGGATGATAACGGATCTCGCAATCGTAATCGCTCAAGAGTTCGATCCACCGGCGCTGTCTCATATTAAGCTCTTTCTGATCGAGGATGTATTGAAGGCTCTTATGATCCGTATAAACTACACACTTTGTTCCGTAGAGATAATGTCTCCATAATCTTAGTGCAAAAACCACGGCCCCCAGTTCTAAGTCATGGGTCGTGTAATTCTCCTCGTGAGTTCTCAATTGTCGGGATGCATAAGCTATAACCTTTTCTCTTTGCATCAAAACAGCTCCAAAACCTTTAAGTGATGCATCGCAATACACAACGAAGTCTTCTGATCCTTCGGGCAATGCCAATATAGGTGCACAACACAGTTTCTGCTTGAGCAATTCGAACGCTTCCTCTTCGTCCTTGGCCCATTCATACTTCTTATTTTTCTGGGTTAACTTGGTAAGAGGTTTGGAAATTAAGGAGAAACCTTAGATGAATCTCCGGTAATAACCGTTTGGTTTTTTTTTGGGGGGGGTGTTTTGGGGTTTTTTGTTTTTTGGGTGTTTTTTTTTTTGGGGGGGGGGGGGGGGGGGGGGGGGTTGTGTGGTGGGTGGGGGGGGGGTGTTGTTGTGTGGTGTTTTGGGGGGTGTGGGGGGTGGTGGGTGTGTTGTTTTGGGGTTAGAGGTAATGTTAGTATATAGGGGATGTTTGTTGGAGAATGTTGAGTGATTTTTGATAAAAAATTGGTTGATGGAGTGTGGGAGAAGAGTGGAGATGGATATTTTATGTATAGAAAGGTATGATTTTAAAAATTTTAAAGTTGGTTATAGATTGTATCTTATTGAGGAGTTAATGAGATTGAATTGTGTTATATAATAGGGAGGTGTTATTTTAGTGTAATGAAATAGGAAAAAAAAATGCATAAGTCTTATTCTTCTTTAACGTAAAATTTTGAAATTAAAAAAAAATTAATAAGATAAGTATAAACACAAACCTAAATTGTCCTCACCTCAGTTGTGGTTGTCGCTAACCCAGTTTCTTGATTGCCTCAATCTTCAAATCAACCTGAACCCTTACTATCATCACCATAAGTTTGTAAGAGATAAAAAGGAACACAATTTCGTTCATCAGTGACTTTTTACGACAAGCATTAATCACGTTTCTATTGCAATGAGCTCATGACACCGAGCCTTAACGTTAACACATATCTTGTATGTAAATCAGTTGCCCCATAACTAGGTATTATTGCCTTATACCTAAATTCTAAATACAAATTGTCCGTTGACTGTGCTCGAAAGGATTCGATCAGTACCCCGGACAGGGCTGTCAAACCCAATAGATCTATTTAATTGTACTAGCGCTCACCCATTATAGGCAATTAACAGTTCATGATGTTAGGGACTTTTGGCAATAGCTACTCATGCAATTAATCTCATATTCGGTCCAGCATACCAATAAAATTTCTTGTGTTCATTTTATAAAACAAGCATGTATCTCCCTCGCGGGGTTTAAAAATACAGTTTAAAAGTTGAAAGACGAGCTATTAACTCACCTTGGAGAAGTTTTCGGATAATAAATTCAACAACGCACGAACAATACTGATACGCCTCAACCACGACCATAAGAATATTGTTCCGTGATCTGAAGAAATAAAGATCGAGTGTAAAAGTGCATAACTAGCATAAGTTTAATAAAAAAAAGTTACTACACACACACACACACACACACACACACACACACACACACACACACATATATATATATATATATATATATATATATATATATATAATAGGGAAGGGATCAATGAGCAAAGAAAAAATATAATTGAGAAGGAAAGAAGGATTTCTGCCACACATTTTAAATAGGAAAGAGAATTTTAAGGGGAATGCATGCATTTTAAGCATCTGAAATGCGTGGTTGTGGTTTTTTCTTATCATTCTCATTATAAGTTTTCTTCTCTTTTGATCCTTACTCTATATATATATATATATATATATAATTACATATTATGGAATCCACATGAACGCCCTAAGTTTTATTAATTAAGACGCTTATAATAATTGTATTTCTCTCGGTATTAATTCACGACGCTTTTCCGAAAAGTTTCTATTTTTGGCAGGTTACTATTTTAGGAAAGTTTCTATTTTTAGAAAGTCCGATTATGGTAAGATATTAATTACCGTTTAATAAAATGTTAAGTTTCCGACAACCCCCAACACGCCAAAAACTTATATATACTTATCCATGTTTTCCTTGTTAATCTTATGCATATATATATATATATATTTACACATATAAAGTTTCTAAATATAGACTTACTATTTTTAGATGTAACCGAAACGTACCCAATAATATATATATCGCCCAATTATTTCCGTTAACATTTCATAAGCTCCAACGGACTCCAAAACGCTCAAATTCCCAATTTTTGCCAAAATTCAGCAACCAAACCCACCTTTTATAAGTTTTTAACTTTTATTATATTTTGCAAATTCTGACCCGTTTCAAAAACGACCCATTAGAACACATTTTTACATCTCGGACTCTAAAGTACCTTGACGTAAAACGACGTTCCGGACAACTTTTTAGTTTTGGCCGAGACCCGAAAATCGACAGAAATGGACGAAAACGCCCCTGCATCAGGTCTGATGCAGTTTGTACAAAATGAAAAACCCAGGTTTTGCCTTAGCTTTTAGACCCATTTTTACTTGATTTTAGACTCAACCGACCTCGCGGGGCAGTAAAACGGCCATCCGAACAACTTTCGTGTTTTGGCCGAAGGCCGAAACAGACAAGAAAGTGACGAAAATACCCCTTCAAAATTCTGTCAGCAACCATTTATACCCAAAAACTGAAATTTTAACAAAATTTTTCCTAGTTTCATATCGCCATAAAAACTTCGTTTTTAGGAGTTATAAGGCGATCCATATATGGAAACGATCGTCTTGGCAAGCTCTACCATAATCTTAAACAAAATTTTAACTTTATCATTTTTACGACACGGAAAAGTGGGCTGTACTTTTCTGCATAAAATGACCCATTACAAAATCTTACCAAACGCTATTTTCATCACACCATCACTTCACAAATACACTTAACTAGCCTATCTCCATCCTCTATCATAACCACAATTATTCAACATCTCAAAAACCAAATTAACATCATTCTAGTGGATTCCAAAATATATAAAAATATAAACATATGCATTATTCATAAAAAAAATATCAAAGAGGGTTTTTAGAGGGCTCACAATCACTAGTAATTAGCAAGAAAATAATCGACTCGAATCCCTCCTTGTTCCTTGGTGTTAGCCGATCCAAACACACCCTTAATTACCCCAACCTTTGATTTTTATAGTAAACCAAACCTTGTTTTACCCTTAATCTTCAATCCTTACCATTTTTCTTCAATCAAAAACTTCAAGAACTAATAAAATCAAGATTTTAGAAAAATTCTTGCATGGTGCTTTCTCTTATAATGATGATAATGGTTAATGTAGGATTAATGTAGGTGATTGTAGAAGTGTATTGTAGTGATTTGGAATGGTAAAAAAATATTTTATGGTGGTGTTATGGTTGTTGATGGTACGGCAGTAGCAAGAGGAGAGGGAGAGATGTAGATTTTTTTTCTTTTGTTTCACTGTGTTATGAAGATGTAGTGTTAAGAGTGGGTTTTTATACTCATAAGCCCATGCAAAACACCATCATGAGTTTATGCCTGGGAAAGAAAAAATTTGTGATATGGTGAGTTGTATTGGATCATAGGGGGCGGCAATGGGAGGGCTTGGGCCTATTTTTTTTAATTTTTTTTTGTAAATTTTTGTTGTTTTATTTTGTACAAGTAAAGGTTTAAAAAAAGAAGTATACTTAAGTTTATGTAAAAAAAAATTTAACAAGGATTCGGCTAAACGCGGGAACAAACGAGGATTATAAAAATAAAATTTTCGAGCCAACGAGGAAAAATATAAAATTTTTAACTTCTTAGAATATTTAGACGGATAACGATCATAAGCACGGGTGCTCGCTGAATTTATAATACGGCGATTTTTTTTACTAATCGACATAAAGTAAATAACATCAAATTTACAAAAGTAAAATAGAAATAAGTCGAGTTTTAATGTTGGACTTGTAAAACGCGGAGAAGTGTCACATCAATTACTTTGAAGAGACATATTTATGTTGATGCACGAGGCAAAATCCAGTCAGTCATGGCTTGAGTCCACCAAATGGAAAATTAATTTCCTTATTTTTTTTTGTGAGGGTCATCACAAAAGAAGATCAAGGCTATATTAATAGTGGTGGTCAAGGCACATGACAGGGAACTTGTTCGTTTCTCTTCAGACTTCAAGGAAATTAATGGGGATATGTTACAATTTTTGGGGAGGAGCAAAGGAGGGAAAAATTACTGGTATAAGGAACTCTTAAAAAATGGTAAGCTTGAGTTTGAGGATGTGGACTTTGTCAAGGAGTTTACCGTCTTAACCTTTTTAGTGTTTCACAGATGTGTGACAAAAAGAACAGTGTTCTTTTTACTGACACTGGATGTTTTGTTCTGTCTCCTGACTTTAAGTTAGCTGATGAAAGTCAGGTTTTACTTAAAGTTCCTAGAAAGAACAATATGTATAGTGTTGATATGAATAATATTTTTCCTAAAGAGTGTTTAACTTATCTTGTTGCAAAGACCACACTTGATGAATCAATGCTATGACATAGGAGGCTAGGTCATGTAAATTTTAAAACTATTAATAAACTTGTTAAGGAAAGTCTTGTGAGAGGTTTACCTTCAAAACATTTTGAAAATGACCAAACTTGTGTTGCTTGTCTTAAGGGAAAACAACACAAAGCCTATGTGTAATTACTATAAGTCCAAGATAAAGCAACTCTATTACTCAGCCTTTATTCATGTTGCATATGGACTTGTTTGATCCAACTTTTGTAAGCAGCTTAATGAATAAGACATATTGTCTAGTTGTCACTGATGATTATAACAGATTTACTTGGGTTTTCTTTTTAGCATCTAAGGATGAGACTAGTGGCATTCTTAAGAGCTTTATAATTGAGATAGAAAATCTAGTTTATAAGAAAGTAAAGATTATCAGATGTGACAATGGAACATAGTTCAAAAATGGTTATTGATGTGAATTTTGTAGAAAGAAAGGCTTAAGAAGGAATTTTGTTTAGCTAGAACCTCGTCAGCAAAATGGTGTGCTGAAAGGAGATTCATGCATTAATTGAGGCTGCTAGTAGGAACCTTGTTAACTGACTCTAAGGTATCTATAATTTTGGGGCTTTTTATGGGCTGAAGCAGTTAATATTGCTTGCTATGTGCAGAATAGGGTATTAGTAGTTAAGCCTCATAACAAGACCCCTTATGAACAATTTAGAGGTAGAACGCCTGCTCTAAGCTTCATGAGACCATTTGGGTGTCATGTTACCATTCTTAATACCTTAGATTATTTGGGCAAGTTTCATGGAAAGTCAGATGAAGGATTCTTTGTTGGATACTCATTAAATAGTAAGGCTTTTAGGGTATACAACATTAGAACTAAGTAGAAGAAAACTTGCATATTAGGTTCTTGGAGGATAAGCCTATTATTGTAGGTGATGGACCAAAGTAGTTGTTTGATATTGATGTTCTAACAAAATCAATGAATTATGTGCCAGTTGTTGCAGATACAAACTCTAATGATTCTGTAGGTACAGAAGAAAGTGTTGGTACAGGTCATTCTAGCAAGGAGATATGATCTAGCCAAGACTACATTTTGATGCCACTGTGGAAAGATGGTTCGCTATTTGATTCTTCTTCAAAGAATGCTAGAAATGATGAACCACAACCTTCTAGTAATGCTGGAAAGAAGGTGAAGAGGTTGGAGAAAAAAATATGCTCAGCAAGTCAAGAAGAAAACCCAGACTGGTTCTCTCTGATAAAGAAGGTTCAGATTCAGATATTTTGGCTCCAGAGGATCCTTCCAAACAAAGGAGGAAAATTGCTCAAATTGATGAAGATGAGGGGATTACTTTGGTACAGATGGGTGTTTCTACTGCTAGTACAGATTTTACCACTCCTAATGTACCAATTACTACTGCTACTGCAGAAATTAGTACTGCCAGCCCTAAAGTTAAAACTGTTGGTGATTTTGTTGATGATATTGCTGCTGAAAGTTTAGTGTACATCAAAAGGAGTGCAGCAAAGACAAAAGATAAAGATAAAGGTATAATGGAAGAGTCTGAATTGGCTATGACCAAGACAAAAAGGAAACAAGAACAAGAAAGACTTGGTTATTAAGCAACTCTGAGATTGCAAGAATAACTTTATAAAGAAGAGAGGCAGAGGATTGCCAGGGCACATGAAGCAGCTAGCTCTTTCAATATTGAAGAATGGGAAGACATACAAGCTAGAATTGAAGCTGATGAAGAGTTAACACAGAGGTTACAAGCAGAATAAAGAGAAGCAACAATGAAAAGGGTAAACACTTTTACTCCAATGGAGAGTGATGTTGACAGAACAGTTCCTAAGATAGCATCTGTAAGTACTAAAAGAGCTGCAGAAGAAGAACTTGGTCAACATAGTTCTAAAAAGCAAAAGTCTTATGAGCTATCACAAGAAGAGCTACATCAATTGATGATCATAATTCCAGAAGAAGGGATGAATATTGAAGCCTTGCAAACCTAATATCCAATCATTGACTGGGAGGTTTACACTGAAGATTCAAGAATGTACTGGAAAATCATCCGGGTTGGTAATAATACAGAGGTATATCAGGTTTTTGAAGATATGCTAAAGACTTTTGACAGGGATGATTTAGTCAAACTATGGAGTTTGGTTCAAGAAAGGTTTAACTCAACAGAACCAACAGAAGATAAAGAAATAGAGATATATGTAGAGTTGAAGAGACTGTTTGAACCTGATGCTGATGATGAATTATGAAAGTCTCAGAAACATATTCATGATAAAACATGGAGACTGTATGATACATGTGGAGTGCATCATGTATCTACAAAGGATGGAATTGATATCTACATGCTGGTTGAAAGGGAATATCCTTTGTCAAGAGGTGTTCTTACACATATGTTAGTTGCAAAACTCTTAGTGGAACAAGATAATGAAATGTCCAGAGAACTTCTTAGGAAAATATTCATGTAGGTTGAAAGACCAAGAGGATGAAGTGTTTGGAAGAATCCTCTCATAAAACAAGGTTTAATTCACAAACTTGATGATTTAGAGGTAAATCACAAGTTTAGGGGAGGATTATTAGGAATTAAACTCATTACACTTAGTACTGCCAAGCCAAAGACTTTGTACTGCTTAAGATATAACTGTCAGTATTGTACTAACTAGTTAGTACTGCTAGAAGTAAGTTAGTACTGACAGTACTAACTTAACACTACTGAAGGACTTAAAACTGCTGCATGAAGACTGCTAAAGGGATAAAGACGTGTGAAGTGATATGTATTAACTTATTCAGAGTATATTATATTTAGTTAGAAAGATATGTATAAGTTTAACAATATAGAATATTTGTAGTTATCTTGTAAAGGACTCCTTAGTGTATAAAAGCAGATCCTAGGTTATGGTTTTGTAATGAACCATAGAGATATAAGTTTTGATATAAAGCTTTAAGGTTGTAAACCCTAGTACTACATAGAGTACTCGTATTATTCATAATAATAATATTGGAGCTTTTTAGTTATATCATTGTTCTTAAAGTTTACTATTTCATTAACATTCTTCTAAGTATTAAAGAGTTGATTTCGCATACTCTTTAGTATTCATAAAGTTTCAACCACAGTTGTTTTGGATTTATCCAAAGTAACTTAATCTTTACAAGCTAAGTAATAGATCTTAAGTTGGTATCAACACCTAGGACACCCGTAACGTATCTCAAATGAAACTGCACCTGTTTGACATGTACTCAGTCAAACCTGGCAGGGAAGTCAATCCTAATAGATCTATTCATAACATTCGTGCTTACACAGAGTAATTAACAGTTCATGAAAAAGGGCGTACTAGAAGTCATAGGTTATAGCATACTTAGACCAATCCGTAAACGAGTAATTTGTACTTGCGTTCAAACGTAAAAATGAGCAATGTAATTTCACCCTGTGTAAATAAATAGGTAAAATGTGGGGCTATGAAATCTCACCTTAAGAGATGGTATTGACTTTAGAAAAGTCAACAAGGAATGTCATCATAAATGATTGGTACGCAACCTATTTAATTATAGGTCGATTTAAAATAATGCAATCGTAATAAAATAAATCGATGTGTTTTATATCGTTATATCACCACCTAATAGTTTTAGTTTTAGCTTATTAGTCAAAATAATAATTACGTTAAATTTACCACTTTTTTATTATTTTTACAATGACAAAATATATATAGTTTAGTTAATTTATAAAATAATTTTTATAAAGTTTAAAACGCGTATAAATATTATATAAGTGATGCTAAATTATTTCATAAGGTTTTTATAGTCCAAACAGACCCGAAGTCCGAAAACACTGTTTTACTAGTCATGTCAGTAAAAAGTGTGCAGAAAATTTTATGTCAAAGTTGTCTAGTTTTAATGAAGATTAACTTACTCATATTACACTTTTAGGCTTCGAAAACCAGTGATTTTTTACCGAAACATCATTCCGGACAACATTCTATTTTTATACTTAAGCCGCTTCGGATCCGAGAGGCCTCAAAAGCACGAAATGAAAACTGATCAGACCCTATATTTTTATAAAAGCTGTCAAAATGTATTTAGTTGTCGGTATTGTTTCAAATCTAGTTTTGGCCATAACTTTTTCGTTTTACATTTGTTTTTCGCGTTTTTTATATGCACGGAATCGAATTAAGATGAACTAACATATTTTACAAGTTTTGGCTCATCAAAATGTCCCTAAATTTCTGTTTAAAACCCGTTGTACTAAAGGGCGTTTTACACACTTTAAAACAATAATTTTAACCTCATTTTTACAAAACAACAATCTCTAATCTAACCACTTCAACCTCTTTCACAATCAATACATCCAAACTAACATAATTCCATCCAACACTTCTCAACACAATAAATAGTTATATGAAATAACTTGTAAACTAAATAACATAGTTAATAAATAACAAACTTCACATCTTGATTAATAATCATAGGTATGTAGTGTTCTTGATTTCTTTGTAAATGTTTATAAAAATCTACTATTTGGTGATATAACTTAGTAATCTTGATGTTCATGTACGTAAATACATTAAGTAAGTATAGAAATATGTAGGAACATAATCAAAGTGTATGAAAATCAAAAAAAGGATATGTAGAATGCTTACAAAGCTTATGATCAAAAGAAACCCTAGCCTTTAATTTTAACCCAAAATCCTTATCAAAAACCAAAATCTTGATTTATGAACCCTAACTTAGATTTTGAAAACCCTTGCTTAAAATAGAAACCTTAACTTGCAGTTCAACTTAGAACATCTTACATAATACCCTTGATTACACTTGTATGCTTGTAATATCAAGAAAATGGAAGCTATACAGTTTTCTTATGGCTTATTTGGTGACGTGGCTTATTGGAGAGGAAACAAGAGAGATTTTTGAGATTTGCAAGTGAGAAGTGAAGTGAGAAAGACTAGTTTTAGTTCCTTTTATACTCAAAATATATAGGAGACAAGTTTACATCACATCCATGGTTTACAGGGGGGAGTGGTGTTTGTAAGGTATTGGTATGAGGGATGGTCTTGTGTAAGTAGTAGCTAAAGTGTGTGAGAAAGTCTTGAAAAAAATGGCAAATCTAGCACATGGTAAATATCTTTGTAAAACTTAGTATTGTTTTGTGTTTGTGTAAGCTTACAACCGGCCATGGTGTATTTGTAGGTAAAAGTTATATAATTTTTGAGTATTGGGTATAATTGTGGATATTTGGTTAAGTGTAGAAAGGTGGTATAGTTTACATGCATGCATGAAAGCTCAAAATGGTGACAGGAAACCGTATGAAGGGACTAAACCTCGATGTCCCAAGTGTAACTTCAACCATCACGGTCCTTGTACACCAAAATGCACTAACTGCAGGAAACTTGGTCACCTGGCCAGGGACTGTAGGAGCCGGCCTACGACTGCAAACAACAACAACCGTAACAACAACAACCCAAGAGCCCAAGGGGCAAATACAAATGCCATTGTTTGCTTTGAGTGTGGGACTCCAGGCCACTTCAGGAGCAACTGCCCC
>BQNB010167509.1:7707-13989 GCA_026074375.1 Tanacetum coccineum
AGGGACGCACCGTCGTTCCATCTTAACCACTTATGGGATGTTTTTACTTTGCTGTACTGAAATTAACCACTCACGCACACACGTACACATTACAAAACTATATAAGAAAAAAAGAGAAACAAGCAACGATACTACACGTTCTCCCCAAGCCAATACCGACACTAAGAACTCACTACGGGAATGATGATGTGCCGATACCGAGCAGTCAGAGCACCCCTATACCAGCATTAACAAGTGACTCTTAAAGTTGTTATTAACAAAAACTAAAAAAAAAAACACGTTTACTTATATCCTTAAAAATAAGCTAAAAATCAAAGCTTTGATTGTTTTTTTTTTCACTATGTCATGTTATAAGTAAATAACCCGATGGCTTAATGAGGAGATTTTCAGTTTCATGACCTTTTAATTTTTAATCATGTTTATAGTTAACAACATTTTATAATAAAAATCAATTAAACATTTTTCATATCAAGACAAATAAATTATCCTTATATACATTTATGAAAAATGTTACACCCCCTAAGCACTACACATTAGAAAAGTTGAAATTCTGTTCCGTTAGTAATTAAAATTAAAACTCATTTACTATATTAAAAAAAACTAATAGTTTAGAATCTAAATGTTAAATAATTGTGTATATAAAATACTTTAAACATAAATGAATATGAATTCTACAAAAAAAAAAAAACATTTTTATATGTTTCTATTATAGAGTTACATATGTGTGAGATTGTATATTTACCGGTGTTTTATACAACGATCTCTTTACTCAATAAATATGTAAGACTGTAACTAATTTTTGGAGGATGAGAGCTTTATAATTTACGTGAAATATATAAAAGTTAAGTTTTTATCAAAAAATAGCATAAATAAGTTATGTATTTTCGAGTTAAGCGTATAATTGAACCAATATAAATAATATTTAAATACACACAAATTGAAGTTCAAATAAAACTTAACGAAGAAAATATAGGCCGATGTTATTAGTACAATGAGATAATAAGTTTAGAAAAAGTAAAGAACATCGCTTGAATCAAATGATGCTATTCAATTAAGATTAATCGAAACTTTTGGGGTTTATATCGTAACCTATGATCACGAATATATATGTTTGCAGCAAACTCGCAACAAAGTGCGGGCGTATGGTACTCGTTAAGTACAAAATACCACTTAAGTCTTAACCACGTTAAATAGTCTATTACAGAAGGAAAAAAGTAGGATTAAAACTTAAAACGGCGAAACGGAGTTAAAACTTAAAACTTGTTAAGGCTTATTGATTACCGTAACAAGTTAACAACAACCAGAAAAGGTGCAAATAATATCAACTTATAATATACCAACTATAGTTTCTAGTGTTTGTGACCTTTAGTTTGTACATACCAGCAGTTAGTGACCATGTTAATCCACAGGCTCAATAATGGACTTTATTTGTATGTGCATCGTTCTATGTTCGGAATCTTAGATATTTCTTTTAGCTTCTGAGACTACATTTCTTTCACATACAGAGCTATAAATGAGTGAGATTACAGAACCGGATTCTACAGGGCCACCTGCTGACGTTGTTGCTGGAAATGTTCTTTCTCCACGTTCAAACTGCAGGAACATTGATTCCATTTTAAGAGTAGCTCCTGAATTCCAAGAAGAAGATCCAGACATTACTTTAATCTGTATGCTTTTATTACCACCATAGTTATCTACTAATTACAACCAGTAGACATTTAAATTCAGTATTCTGTTACTTTATGGCAGTACGTAAGCATGCTTATACACTGGCCCGAGATCTATCTCCCAGCACTGAAGCCAGGACTATGCTACAATCTTGGATAAGATGTCAGTGATCAGTATTAATTCGTGTCAGGACCATTAACATAACGATGTGTCATTATGTAATGCTAATGGATATATTTGCCATTTTGTTCAAATATTTATTTGGCAGCAAATTTTACCAAAGAGCACTGAGGGTGCAGAGCTTGACCAAAGTCAAGACAAAACTCGCTTACTAGAATTCTATAAGCTTTACAGAGAAAAGCATAATGTAGAAAATATCAAAGCGTTGAGAACAAAAGACGACATAAGAGTTTTAGAAAATCGTAAAGTGTTGGCAACTGTATTAGAGCAGCAATATAAAACGGTCCCTCTCCATGAACCTGGCCGATTAATTTATGAAGAGGTTTGTTGTGTCTTTTAAATATCTTTTAGATTTAAAAAGTTTATGAATAATTTTTCAAGATAAGATATTTGCACTAAGTCTATTGTTTGCTCCTATTTTTCTCAGTCAAGACAGAATATCAAATTTGACGCAGCTAAAGGGAGTACTTATAATATTATTCCTATTGATGATCCTGCTACCACTAACGCCATCACTTCATTCCCCGAGGTGAGTGCGTTTTCATTTTATATCATGGTATTTGATTCTTATTTGCTGTTATATATATTATTATTTAGGACGCTATGAATGTATGTTCAGGTGCGCGCTGCGATATCATCATTGAAGTACTTGACAGATCTCCCACAGCTAACTGATGGTATACCTGCTGCTGATGTTCTCGACTTTTTGCAATATGTTTTTGGATTTCAGGTAGTTAATGATTACATTTTAATCGTTACATTTACATTTCAAGGTTAGAATTTTTTTTTTAACATAATCATGTGTTGGCGTAATCTTCTTTAGAGGTTCGTAATGATCTATAAATTTGCCTTTCTTTTTCTACTTGAACCACTTGAAGTGGTTGTGGTTGCTTTCACCGCAAGTATTTTAATATTTTCTGTTTGTTTGACAGAAATCTAGTGTTTCAAATCAAAGAGAGAATATAGTTATTCTTCTTTCGGATGAACAAAGTCGACTGTCTCCTCTTGAGAGGGAAAATCTGGTAACTCCCGATTTAAAAAAAATTATACTGTTGCTTATAAATGGAATGTGCACTAAGGTGGACTGTAATGTGTTTCAGATTCTGGATGAGGCGGCTGTGAAAAACGTGTTTGATAAAACATTTGATAACTACACTAATTGGTGCGCTTACGTGAAGGAAGAGCCAATATGGAAAAAGTATGAGATTTCATAATGGCAAAACATTACTTCTTTTGACAGTGCGGTGCATGTTAATATATATTATTCTCGTTGTCTAATTTTTTTATAGGCCTGGCAGAAAAGAGGTTACCAAGAATGATCGAATACTTTATATCTCTTTGTACTATTTGATATGGGGTGAAGCTGCCAATGTTCGATTCCTTCCGGAATGCTTATGCTATATATTCCATCAGGTAAGTATTGTAGTTCTTTATATTCAATTAGTACATAAATTGATTAGTATGCTTTAACTGCCTGAGCTCAAAGTTCTATCAACAGATGGGAAATGAATTGGCCGATGACATAATGGAGCAGACCGTTGCAAAGCGAGCTAAGAGTTGTTTACTAGGTGATGGTACTGCTTCGTATCTCGAACAAGTCATTCGCCCTCTTTATGATGTTATCGCTTTGGTACGCCTTAAATTTTTCGCACAACCTGCTTTGATAGTATGGAACGTACTTTAAAATAAACTAAGGTGTATCGTTGCATAACGACGGATTTTATAAGTTGAGATATTGTGGTTATGTATTGCGGTCATTTTATGAATTTAAGGGGTGTTCCTTAAAGGTTTTAGAGTGGGAAGGATTTAGAAAGGGGTGAGTGCAAAAACCGAAAAAACAAATCGAAATCGAGAAAACCGAGAAGACCGCATCGGAAAAACCAAACCAAATGAAAAACCAACAGGGGCAGTAGTTTTGATTTTTAAAAAGACCGAATGTGGGGCGGTTTTCGGTGTTGGTAATTTTAGTATCATCAATTATTTTAGGTAATTACGATTTATTAGAGACCGATGAGATTTCATATTCGGCTCGGATACAAGTTAGAGAAGTGTGGAGTGCACACTCGTTGAGCTAATATGAATTCGACCATGACAAAGATGCATGGATCATGGGGGCCGCACCCCCATGCGGGGTCAAGGGGCAGAGCCCCAAAACCTAAACGGTTTTTGATGAATCGGTATTAAGGAAATTACCTTATTTTCCTACCAAAACCCAACCAACATGCCTGTTGGTGAAGAGTCGTGACTGTTGGGAATTAACCAACTTTTAACCTACTTTAAACCCGAGCTCCACTGGGAATACCAATGAGATTGACTCAAACATCAGATTCGTATCATCAGTTAGCAGACCTAATTATTGATAGAATCTGCTTTTAAGAAACAAAAGAACTCGCGCTAATTACTATTGTATCATATCATAAAGGGTTAATGGCATATAATAGCAACGTACTTTTCAATTTGAGCCGTTATCAGATACGAACTTTAAAAAGTATCACAATACCCATCCAACTTTCAAAATTTGTGCTATTATCATACTTTTGATGACGTGTCATGTTATAAATGGTGCCACGTGTCAGACTTTCAGGTATGCCACGTCATTGCCACGTCATTGCCACGTCATCAAAAGTATGATAATAGCACAAATTTTGAAAGTTGGATGGGTATTGTGATACTTTTTAAAGTTCGTATCTGATAACGGCTCAAATTGGAAAGTACGTTGCTATTACATGCCATTAACCCTATTTTTATTGTAACTTGGTTTAATATATAGGGTAAAAGCCATAAATACTCTACATACTTACAATTATAACTCATTATACTCTACTAATTCTTAAATAAGTCATTTAACCGTATGCCACGTCAGCATTTTTACCGGATACTTGTACCTTTTATAGGGTTAACCGGTAACTCGTAGTCAAACCATTTTTTCCTTTGACTTTTTTCGAAAAAATATTTTAAAAAAAATATATATAAAAAAATATTTTAAAAAAAATATTCGAAAAGAATATTTTAAAAAAATATTCGAAAAAAATATTTCTACTTCGAAAAATTTTATATAAGTTTTATACTTCGAAGTATATTTTTTTCGAAGTATAAATACTTCGAAAAAAAAATTTTAAAATTTTTATAAAATAAAATTTTATACTTCGAAATAAAAAATTTATACTTCGAAAATTTATTTTTATTTCGAAAAAAAATTTATACTTCGAAATTTTTTTTTATTTCGAAGTATAAAAAAAAGAAGTATATATTTTTTTATTTAGAAGTATAAATTTTTTTTTTTTTATAAAAAGTTTAAAAATTTTTATAAAAAAAAAGAATTTTTAGTGAGTTGGGTGAGGGTGTGGTTTATTTATTTTTTTTAAGATTTATTTATTTTTTTAGGGTAAAAGCCATGAATACCCTATGTACTCACATTTATAACTCATTATACTCCATTATGAAATAGGTAACTGGTTATTGACGGTTTCATAGTGTATAATGAGTTGTTTACGAATTCGTAGAGTATAATGAGTTAAACAGGCGAGTACATAGAGTATTTATGACTTTTACCCTAATATATACTACCATGCATGGGGTAATTAACTTTTAAAAGGAATAATCACTGATTATAACACTGCATGTAAACATGGCTTTGTTGCATGCAAAAACACGTCATTCACTAGATCATCAACTTGAGATTTATATATGTACTTTCTTTTTAGGGTTTATATATAAATGTCATTTAAATGGGATTCAAAACATGAAGTTTTTGTCAAAAGTAGCCTAAAAAATCAATCTTTTAAAACCCGAGTCGATTCAGTTGGTTCAGCCGGTTGAACCGAAAACCGGTTAAGAAGTTGGGCCGAATGTGGCCGTTTTTGCGTATTTGAGAACCGGATTGAACCGACGGTTTTTCATTGACCCTGGTCGACCCGATTTGATAAACTCAACCGGTTCATTGTTTTTTTTCTTTATTTTAAACAACAAAAAACTTTTTCTTTCCTCTAAACTAACAAACCCTTTTGTAATAAAATAGGAAACAACAATAAGCCTTACGACTAGAAAAGTCAATTCTCTCTCAAAATACCCTAATGGCGATTTTTCTCTTCTCTACTAATCGATCCTTGTTATTTTCTGGCATCTAATCTTAATAACGATTGTGTTATCACTATCATATCAGGATCTTTGTGTCGTTCTTATTGGGGTTCGTTTTGTTTTTTACTCGCACTTTTTAGGGTTTCGATTTTATCCCTTTGTTTTTTAAGGTCGACTCGTGCACTTTTAATTCATTCGTTCTTATATTGTATAAAGGCTTGTTTAACATTGTTTAATCACTGATTATGATGTGTTAATAACTCGTTATTTAGTTGTTGCTCGTTTTGAATTAGGGTTTCGAGTTTTATTATTTTAGGGTTTCGTTCGCATCTGATTTGTTAGGGTTTTTCTGCGCTG
>BQNB010167510.1:3452-13989 GCA_026074375.1 Tanacetum coccineum
ACACGTGAGGGCATCTTTGTCATTTCACTGTTCACAAGGATGAAATTTGTAATGAAACTATATATTAACTACCACACATTCAAATCAAACTCATTTATCACTCCTATTAAGATACACACTTAACACACACCTAAAAACACACTTAACATGAGCCTAAATTATTTCCAGAATTATGTATTATCGATGATTGGAATAAAATGCTTATAAATAGATACTCAAACCAACAAGAGTAATCGCTTATATATGTTATGTAGGAATGGCAATTAGGCGGGTTTGGGGCCGGGGGCCAACCCCATCCCCAAACCCGATTAGCAAACCACGCCCAAACCCGCCCCGATCTCCAATGGAGATCTTATCAGGGCGCTCCATTGGGGCGAGATGCTCCCCTAAACCCGTTTCAATCCCCGTTAGGGATCTTATCGGCTTGTCTTTAAGAGCGCAATGCTCCACCAAATACATGTTATTCTCCGTTTATTATTATATGTACGTCATATTTTTACAAATGTAATTACATGCAATAATATGAAGAATCAATAACCCACTAATAATATATTAATTAGTAGCATTTATACGTTTTCAACAAATTAAACATAAATAATGATAACCACGTTAAAAAATCAAAAAAAAATTAAAACATTACACAAAAGAAGTTTTTTTTAATCAAAACTTGCAATTTTGCAAAGATAAAAAATTACAAAAAATTGATAATATTGATTTTTATTACGTAAATCAAGGTTGTCAAACTCGCGGGTTTACACGTAAGATCGTACGATCTTACGTGCCCACCTGATAAAATCGGGTAGGATCGCATCAGAGGTAGGATCGTAAGTGGGATCGTAAACTCGCACGTAAGATCGTGTGTCGATACGAGTTTACCAAATTACGAAGTTACTAACTTACTGACTTACATACTTACTAGCCCATTACTTTTTTTAGGCCCAAAAAAGAACAATACGAGTCCGCTGATCTCAGTAACAACTATTGACGTTTCATTTTCATATTTTCTAATCAATAAACATAATTATCTACTTTCCTCAAATTGAAATTATATGAAACAAATTAGGGTTCTTCTTCTCACGTTCTAGTTACCTGAAGCAAAAAGTTTCTTACAGGTAATTGTTGTTTTTTCTTTTACCTTTTCATAGTTTTAACTATTAACCTATAAGTTTTAATTTGGATAGCTTAATTGTAGTGATACTAGTCATGTTCTTTGTTTTGAGATGTTTATTACGCATGTTATGTAATTTTATTCCGCTAAATCGTCATCGTGAATGTGACGATTAAAACTTGACTTTTTTGTGTTTTACTTTTACTTTGATATTTTATATTTGAACTTTGACATTTTCAAGAGGATATTATATAAATTTATCTTTGATGATGAGTAGAAATAAAAATAGTTTGACTCGTTTATCCATTGCTTACAGAACATGATAAATTGGTAGGATCTTAGGATCTCGATCCGATCTTACGATCTCGATCTTGCAAAGACAAAAACAATCCCAGGTGGGATCGCGATCTTGACAGCATCCCAACATAAAATACCACTTTCTAATATGTCAAAAGAAGTTATTTCGCGTTATAATTTGTAAAACTATAAAACATCTACAACTAATACATGTTGGATTTATGAATCTAGCTAACCAATTTAGCCACGAGTGCACAGCGGATGGATATGGCAAGTTGGTAAACACATATTAAATAAGGAAAGCGTACCTTTTGCGATTATTCTTGAATACTAAAGCGTCTAAAACAAACGCCTCTACGGTTGCTCACACAAACACATCAAGCAAGTATGTAAGAATTGCTAGTCTTATCTTCACGAACCAAACAACTTGTGTCAAAACAATCAAACTAAACACACCCTTTGTGCTATTCGTCGATCCGAACCAAATAACCCTAACAAACCGTAAATCGGTTAGGGTTTATAAATCAAAACCGAAAACCCTTAACTAGGGCTTTATTACTTCGTCGAGCAAGGAGAGAAGCAAACAAACACCACGTGTATGAACTTGTATAACGTCAAGCTAGGAGAACAAGCAAAAACCAAAACCCTAAAAGGGTGTTTGGTCGATTTCGGTTAAGGGGAGAGAACCGAAAATCCCTTAGGGATTTCGGTTGAGGGTTTTTGAGTGAGGGGAGAAAGCACCAAAATTCTTACGTGATTAGGGAATGAATGAGGGATAGGAGGTGTGTTTATATAGGCACCCAATACCCTAATTCTTGTAGGACAAGATTAGTATAATTCCTATAATTAAAACAAATCTTTCCCCTTTCTTTTTCTTACCCCATAGGCCGGCCAAACACCCCTTGTAGAAGCTTCAAGGAGTTCGGCCAAACAAGGGCTCCTTGAGGTTCGGGTTTTGTCCGGTTTAGTCCATCGGTTCTATATTTAGAATGTAAATTAAATTAATTAAACACGTAACTAATTTAACGACTATTTAAATATATTTCGTGATGTAAAACATACTCTTCGTATTTAACGTGTGTGCCCCCAATAGGCTCACGTATTTCTAATCGTATTTAGCGAAACCAACTACCATTTTTCAACAGCTCCCACTTGGGAGTTGGTGTAGCAGTCTGCATTCATACTGGCAATGGAAACGTCTAGCAACACTCGCACTTGCCTTTAAAATCATAAATACTTGAGATAAAAGTTTCAAGAACAATCTCAGCTTTCAATGGTTATGTATTATCTTGCTATATAATCATCCTTTTGTTACAGATACTGTTAAACCATGGATATGGATCCTAACTCATTCCATATAGTTTAACATTTTAGTTTCTCGTTATAGAAATAATTCAGATATACCAAATGTAATCAAGAAACATTTTGGATTACCCTTTGGGAACGGCCATTCATTTATCTGATTAAATCTGGAGTAGGGCCCAATGGTATCATTCTGCACATATAATGTGAAGGAACAAATCTTTTATTGACTACAAGTGTTGTGCATGCTGCTTCACATACACTTCGAAAAATAGCTTTTATAACTACCATATTCCAGGACAGCGTTTGGCTATAATTACAAAAAGTGATATCCGCACATACAGAACTTGTTTGTATCTCAAGTCTAAGGATAATTATTTAACCATTTTCGACATTTACTCATGACAAGGAATTTTGCATACGGTAAAAAAGTTAAGATCAAGTGTGCTCGAATCAGGTGATAATAGAAACAGCTGAATGTTGATGCAACCCCTTATTGTGTTTAGAAAGAGACATCTAAACATAATATTGTGTCTTTTCTTATAGTGATCAAGAAAATAAGAATTGTATGTGAGCTTATCAAGATCATTGCTTGTACAACGGATGGCATCAAGAGTTCTTAATGATGATCGTAGAATAATCTCCATGATCACCTCTTCAGGAAGCTTCGAACCCATTGGTAAGGTTAAAATTCGAGAAGATGGTTATGATTTAGAAACATGTATTAGTTGTAGATGTTTTACTTAAACATGTTTTAAAAAGAGTGCGCAAACAAGCTTTTTTAGTGATCAATTCATATGCATATGGGTGTATTGGTTGTAGATGTTTTATAATTTTATAAATTAACGTGACGTCTTAAGAGTCGATGCATATATATTCAGAAACGTGGGAAATCTTAACGCCGCCCGCCCCAACCATCGATTGTGCTCAATATGGCACATCAAAGCAGCTAGTAAAGTACTCAGGGAAGTTAGGGTTCGCTTTTAAGCCACAGGCGTTGTTGGGAGATTTGGGTTCTTAACATCGATCACTCATGGGAGAAAGTTTATGTTTTTACCATGAATCAAGATATTGGAAATAAGCCAATCAAGGCCGGTTTGTATGATGCACATACAAGGGCTATGGCGGACCGTGGAAAAAATGTATCATACATGTTCAAAGGAGGCGCGAATGAGATATTCAGCTTCACATCAGATTTCAAGCAATTGATTTGATGGTAGGATAAAGTTGATGGTCGACTTAGTTTAGACGATTTATCGTTTTAGACTCAGATGCAAACAGAGGCATATGTGCATGTTCTTACCCGGTTCGAGTATAGTAGTATGTAAAAGGATTGAAATTTGGATGTTCTGAGTTATGAAATGTAAACCGATGTCAAGTTTCGAGCTTGATGGGCTCAATTACACGTCTTTAGGAAGCTCTCTTTGAGCTTGATGTAACTCAATAAAATCTCGCCAATATATATCACATAAGTTTATATATGTTTTTAAAGATTTGTAAAAAATGCAGAGCTTAAAAGTTAACTATAGGTGATTACTCTGTTCTTGACCAAGACAAGCTTATTGGGCTCCTAAACCAATAAGCATATTCGGCATAAAGACCAAACTAGTTTAAAAGACAACAAACATTATCATTAAGGCATTATAGTTGATACATTCTATCGATATAAACATTACCAAACTAGTTTAACATATCAAAAGGCACAAGTAGATCAAACTTGAGCATCTTCGTACACGAAAACGTAAATCATAATCTTCGACTAAATAAAAAAATGAAAAAAATCCACCAATTATATGGCATGAACGGTAAGTTGCTGAGTTATTTGAAAGAGTTCAAATGAAGAACTTACCAACACACCATTTGTGCAAGATTATAAAGAAAATATAACCAAACATCTACATTTTTACTTGTAAACACGTCAAAACTTTACGCATTCACCTACGTGGGACAAACTCAACACTTCTTACTTTGTTAGAGCCTTGTCTTCTTAGCAATAAAATGAGCAGCCTTCAAAAAAATAAGAGGAACATGATATTATGGTTAAAATGTATGCCTAAAGAAAATAAGATCAAAATATGTGTTAAAATTCAAAAGTGAAGATTATGAGTGAAAAAATATGTATGTGATGTTTTAAATGTCTCTATACGAATAAAGATTTGTATAAAAAGCTACTGCTGAAGTTCTGAGTAAACTTTATTACAATTTGTGCACTCAAAACCAAACCAGCAACATGTTTTCTTTTGCTATCACTCAACTATATATACAAACATATATTTCTATATATTTTCGATGTGGGACGCTTACTTCTCCCACTCAACATCAACCTTACCATTTTCTAGTATGTCAAAAAAAGTGATTTCGCCTTATTTTGTAAGACTACAAAACATTTACAGCTAATACACCAACATGTATATCAATTGATCACAACATTAGAACGAACAAAACAATGTTTGAGGTCAAAGATTAACCGGCCGTTTTTTTCTTTTCTTTATTTTTATGTTGTTAGAATATGTATCTTATAACATTTTACTGCGACCAATTTGTTTGTGTACGAAGAAAAAAAAACGTAGAAGATCCGATAACAAGATCTTTAAATCACAGACTCGCAGGATTAAGCTCCTTTGCGTACAAGAAATGACAATTTGCTAACTAACTTGAAAAAGTTAAAATCTTGCAAAGATCTCAGCAAGTCATCATTTGTGCAAGATTTTAAAGGGAATATGACTGAATGTAATTTATCTTCACGAACCTCTCTTCGAGGTTAATATAACTCGATAAAATGTCATCGGTTATAAATCACACAAGTTCGTAAGTTAGGATTGATCTTATATCTAAATTTCCTCATCTCTCATGTATCTCTAATTCTAAAATATAGTAGTTTCTTCTTGATTCATATTAACTGCTTGCTTGGTGTGGTGGACTTATCAAGTAACGTTTCTTCGGTTAAGAATTCGAATGAACTAAATGGGAACAAAAATACCACAATGTTTCAAGATATTGACCGAATTCTCTTAATATCAATAAAAGAAACATCGTCCAAAACACCAACTACTCACCGATTGCGGTATCTAGCTACAAATGAATTGGAAGTATTGAAATCCACATATTACATTGTCTTGAGCTTGGTTAACGTCTTCTTGATATGTTTTGATGTAGTTTTGGCTATTTGAGTAAACTTGAACAATAAAAACCTCATCTGATTCTTTTTATATGTTACGCAGGCATGAGTTAAAGTGTCAAATGAGGGGAATGTGTCGATACATTGAAGATAAACATTTTATTGTCATACTATTATAAATTTTGTAAAATGCTAAACATATAATTATTTGTAGAGTCAAAATTGCAGCAAGTAAGTATAGTGAATAAAAAAAAAGAGAACAAAAATACCATTCAAAATGTCAGTGAAAAAAATCCCAACAAACTTTATGTAAACATAGTTATATACTCATAATATATTTACATGAAGATTGTTAGAGACTACAAATGATGTTACTATCAGCCTGAGTATTTAAACAAACATTTCTTTCAATCTTTTTACGACGTGGGATAGTGATTTCACACAACATTAAAATATTACCACCTTCGATTATGTCAAATTTCAAGTTGATGGGTTGGAAGTAGTATCACAAGATGGAATTGGCGTGTATATTTGTTTGAATGGCTATCTTACTTAATTTGTGTCTCTGATTTTGAGTCTTCTGACATTCCCCAATTTGGTTTATATCCTACCAAAAAAAAAAAAATTTCCCCCCAACCCGATAAATCCTGATGTATAATGGTTGCATATTCTTTACTTGTCGCCTATTAATTCTCGTTTTCTCCCCCCCCCAGTTTTTCGAATAATATTCTTATAGCCTAAAAAAAAAATTATGTAAAAAAGACAAGTGTTTGAAGTCAAGTGACTTTTGTTATGTTTTGTGCACTTAAATCAACCAATCGTCATGTTCCATGTTGCAATCACCCATTATAATAAAGACAACATCTTTTCATATATTTTTCGATGAGGAAACTAATTCCAACCCAAACGTTAACCATACCACCTTCACCACGTTAAATTTCACTGTTAATATTGTCAAAACTATACAACATCTACAAACTACTAAACACCTCTCCAATCTTCAAGTTTCTGCTAAGTTTTCAGCCGAAAGGAAACCTTAAATGTGACTACTAATGAAGTGCAGCCAGGGTCTACAAATTCAACTGATTTTAAACCACATTTTTTATTAACCCAAACAGGCTGAAATCGAACAAAATAAAGTGAGAGCTGAGAATATGAGATAATGCGGTATTTCCTAGGACCATTTAATGAAAAAAAAGGTAATTCTCAATATTATTATTGTGGGATCCTATTTTTTCTCAAACGTAAAATCATAGGCAAAAAGACAATCTGCATGGCTACTAGATAACTTAGAGCCCATAGTCGCAATACTTATTTTATCTTAAAACGTGTAACTATATATCACCGTCTTCATTACTTTTATTGCCATCAGTTTGAATGGAAAAACAGTAGAAACTAAGGTCTGTGTTGTTTTTTAAAAAGAGTGCTCTAACAAACCTAATATACTCAATTCAAGAAGACCGCTCTAGCCATTTGATTCATTAAGAGCGTTTTGTTTTTCTTTTTTTCTTTCGTTCTAGCCCGCACCATAGGCTGAAACATCATAACCAACTAGATGTGGATAGTGAAGGGTCTTGATGCCTCGTAATACCTCTTCACTCTTTTACTTTCATTATGTTTTTTTTTTCTTTAGTTTGTTTTTGTTATTTTCTCTCTTGTTTTGTGAGATCAAATTTTTATACTCTTTCACTTATTCTTTTTTTTTTTTTTTTTTTCTCTTTTTGGTTTGTGAGATATTTTTATTAACACTCCCTTCATTAAAATATTAAAAATAATTAAATATCTTATTTTGTAAATAAATAATGTTTCAAAAACAATGATTATGCTTTTTTCAAACAATAGTAATATTAAGCTATTTGAGTAAATCTTAAATTGTGCCGTGCAGTCATTTTACACTGAGCATAAAGAATTTTTCCATACTAAAACAAGTATTTTAATTGTCACATACAATGGTAAGTCAACAACTAACAAATATTGTTTCCTTTTTATTTTATTCGCATCTAATTATTGTAAAAGTATAATTATAAGTAACAATACTGCAAAAATGATGAAAATTGTTTAACCACATTGGAATAGCAATATATAACAACTTATGTAATAAATTACACACAAGAATTTTGAATTTTTTTTAAAAGACAGTTTAATCTCAACTGATGCACAACTAAAGTTTTATTTAAGACTAAAAAATTCTATATAATTTTTAAAAACATGTTTTATTTTCGCAAGAATAAAACTGGATTTTAAGAAAAAACTGATTTTAACTTTATCGTTCAAATACAACCTGAAAAAGTAAAAACAAACTATATTCAAATTTCATTCCAGATCTATAGACATTTGCCATAACAGATTTCAGATTCAGATGTGCGAATCAGATTCAGATTCAGAGCCTCTTAATAAACAAAAAGCGCCTTAAAGTTAAAACTATAATCTTTTATGAACTTGGACCAAGATAAGCTTGTTGGGCCTCTAACAATACTTTTTTTTAACGTGTGAATATATTTCACTGTTACTTTTATGCCATCAGTTTGAGGGTAGAAACTAGAAAGTTAAAACTGTAATCTTTTATTAATTTGGACCAAGTCACCAAGATAAGCTTGTTGGGCTTCTAATATAGTGGGCTTGCCAAGTAATCTTTCTCGTTTCTAGCTTGAACATCTCATGTAATCTTAGATACTCTAGTTAGGACAAACCTCTAATCTTCTTATTGTCCATTTTGTTGGTTTTCAGTTTGTACACTGTACCTATTATCTATCCTCAACATATTTAAAAGATCTTTGTATTATATAATATTGACATCGAACAAAAAAAAAATAAAAAAGTGAAACAAGGAAAAAAAAACAAAAAAAAAAAAAAAGAGTACAAAAAACAATAACGGAAGCACAAACACCGCACACCCACACAGAACTCACATAGCACCCCCACCAAACCCCCTATCCACAACCTAACCATCAGTAATGGAAGTGATCCTATAGCACACCCACAAACCCGTACCTGACAAATCCCTTCAAAAACTCGCCAGTCATTTATTTTGACTAGAACTAGTGATACTCGAAACAATAATCCAGAAAATCCCAAGCACACGCAACTAAAACCCCTCCAATTCCATTAGTTTTAAAAGTTCGGAACCTGCAAGAGTACCACACTCACCTTTCACATACATAACACGCACCATATTAGGCATTGACATTTAAAGTCTCACCTCTTTTTCATATTTTTAATCCATACCAATCAACTAGAGGTGTCCAACCCAACTTTAAGACTAGAAATCAAAGCCAAATCACAATACGCTAACTGTCTAGATTTAATGTCTATTGCCTAATATGAGGTCATAATTACACTAATCCATGAAGTATAACCCAATACAAAAATCTCACTTTTTTCCATTATTACATACATGTGTTACCTAACACTATCTTTAATTACAAATGTTTGTTCCATTACATGTATTTCTTTAAAAATTAGGATGACAGGAGTCTTCGTGAACGGCTTCATATTTTCAAATGCGTTCACGGGAATTAAATCGTAAGTTGCAACTCACCTTGAATGTCACCTCCTCATGGCCTAATAAACTCGATCAAAAAATTTATTGTTTTTTCTCTGACTACACTTGGACTTAAACGAATGGGGTTTTGCATTCCAGAGTTAACATCTCAAGTTACCCCGAAAAGACATTGAATAGTTGCATTTACACCGAAAACTTTGGATTAATGGATTCCAAACATCAGTTGATGTAAAAATAATATAAATTAGATATAGATATGTGGCCTAAACCTGAAGTGAGGTTTAATGTTGCCAAACTATCCTCTAAAATAACCTATCAAATAAATGGGGGGCCTTATTTGGTTTGGCTACTTTGTCTTTCTATATAAAGTTAAATTAGAATGTGTTTTAAATTCACCATTACCACTTTAACTTAATGTGTGTTACATGTGGTATTTAATGTTGGAATTCTTTTTTGTTGTGCATATTAGAATTGTGATAAAGACATCTTACAACTTACACCTTTATTGCACTCGCAATTCGTCAATATTTATTACCTCCCAAGTGTCAATGTTTTCATATCATTATTGTTCAATCAAGAAACTTGATTGAGTGATTGATTTTCCAATCTATATTTCAATAGTCTTCAGTTTGGTGAATGTCAAGAACCTACAACTAATCATTATTCTACCTTGGATCTAACTACATGTTTCTTAGACTGAATGTAGTGATGACCGCAGAGGACACCGCCACGTCAGCGTCAACTCAGCTTTCTCTCTCTTAGACTACACAGTGACCAAACACAAGTAGTGGTGACCGCAGGGAACACCGAACAATTTTTTTTAAAACATTACATTAATAAATAATTAAACATTACAAATACAAATACTGAAATTAAAATACAACAACAACAACATACCCAATCCCGCCAGAGCAGGGTATAGGGGAGGTAGAATGTAGACAGATCCTACCCCTACTCTCGGGTAAACCCGAAAGTAGAGAGACTGCTTCCAGGAAGACCTCCGGCAAGTGAAAGTGTGCTAGTGAACGGGTAAGCATGTGCATGTGTGAGGAGTGAGAGAAGCACCAAAAGGAGGATAGACATGCAGTCAAAAACGAACAACCATAAAGCATAACGCATAAACAAAAGGCAAGCACACATATCCAAAAAAAACAAGAAGAAAAGCCCATAAAAGCCACGCACAAAGGAGGCAAGGTCAAAAAAAAAAACA
>BQNB010167511.1:0-13989 GCA_026074375.1 Tanacetum coccineum
TTCTTCATCCTAACCGCTGGTTAAACACGAACAGGGATGTGATCGGATTGTATGTGTCTATTTCGTCATTACGGCCGTGTACGTACAACACAACTGCCTTGTTGGCGTGGTACTTATGGTGAAAGACTATTGAATGATCAACCCTAAGCCTTCTTGACCCAATTTATCTTTTGACGTGTTTCTCCTTAGCTTTAGCGGTGGAGATGTGTATCCTTTCCAAGCCTATCATAGAAAACTAATCACCACCGAGCAATTGAGCGTACTAATTAAATGTTGAACCCTAGATTAGTTGAGTGATCTGAGTGTTTTCATTTCCATATTTCATGAGGAGCTTGGTTATGTACAGGTGATTAGGACAAAACGATGCTTAAACGGAAAATCCTCAACTTTGGTTGGGACACATTTTCATAAACTGAAACTTTTCTAAAGTCCACTTGAGGACAAGTAGGATTCAAGTGGGGGGATATTTGATGACATCAAATAACGTCACTTTATTATATCATTTATCCCATCTGTTTTGCCCACTTTTAAATTATTATTGCATGATTTGGTACTTAATTGCTTTAAAGTTGATAAATGCAGTAATTCAGGAGTGTTTTGTGAAGACAAAATAAAAGGCGCATAATTTAGAGCTAAAACGAAGACATTTGAAGAATGCTGATTTCTGACTACATACGCCGTATCCAACAAAAGAGATACGGCGTATCAGCGTCAAGACTTCACAAGAAAACCTGTTTGACCAATTCCCAATACGGTGTATCCCTTCTGTTTACATACGCCGTATCCATGAAGATAACTATTTGAAGATACTGTAAATAAAGTAAATTGGGAATATATCACTGATTGATTGAGAACGTAACGCACACTCCAAGGAATCCAGCCCTATACACCGTATTGACCAAGCCAGATACGGCGTATCGAGTCTTTTTCAGACATTATAAATAGAAGACTCAAAAATGAGTTTTCAGTGTGCAATATCATATTCTTTATACCATACTCATTAAAGACGAATTTTAGAAGAGAAGATCAGCCACCAAGGTCAAGCATTGATCACGAATCCATAGAAGACATCGTGTAATTTTTACTCTCTTAATCGTTCGATTTCAATTGTTTGATTAAGCTTGTATAATTATAATGGTTGTGGGCTAATACCCTCGGGTATTAGCCATCTTAATGAAAGTTCAATGTTTGGCTTGTTTTAAAATCGATTTCTTAATTAATTGTTCATTGTTTAATTATGTTTATCACCTCATACTTGTTTATGTGTTTGAATATTCAACCTATCATTCAACTGTGTCAAGTGATACCTAAAAAGTAATCTAGATATTGTGATAGCTCTCTATATCGTGTTTTATATTATTGAACCAATAGGATCACAAATAACGTTATGTCTTTATCTTTGTCTTTGAATTATGAGCTTAGTTGGATAGGTGTCCCATTTATGTTTCAGCAATTATGCTCTTAATTTACTGATAAAGATTGGAATAGTAGACTACCAGTATATAAAACACCGTCAAACAATAAGTGGGTAAATTCTCGTTGGGCTTGGTTTTAACAGGATCACCACTGCTTTAATTCTCTAAGATAAATTATAATTAAACTAAAGGATGCTTTATGTGGATGCGCTTAATTGTAACAGAATTAATCGTGTCTAGGTCTTAGGATGATGTCCCGCCTAAGTCTTAAGAATGATATGGCCGCTTTCGAGATAGTACATCATTTGCACTAAACAGCAAACCAGCATTGAACCAGATTTAATATGGCTAATACAGTTTTCTATCCTTTTGCTTGTACCGCTTTCTATCTTTTAATCTTCCTCTTTTGTGTTTATTGTGTATTGAATTGGTATTTGTTTCCACTAAACATGTGCCAGTCTCTCAAGATGAAAACCCCCCATATCTTTAGACAACGTACATAGCATAGGTTTAACCAGTAAATAAACTAATTAATACTGAGAGAGTATATAGGATTAAAAATTCCACTCTTGTGTTATGACACCCACTATGACTTACACGCAAATAACTCTATCTTGACCGGGTACTACGACCCGTTAAAAGTGTTGTTTTAGGTTTGTCGGCTAAATATAAATTTAAAACTTGATAATCAAATAATTGACCCTACACAACAGCACATCAACAACAATCATATGAGCCATCAATTCAATATCAGTGGCTTTGGATGGGTCCTTTGTAAAATTAGAGTTGCTCAAGATTGGGGGTAGAAACCCAAATTTTTTATCCTGAGTGTATTCAGAACCCAGTAACACTTGTAAAGCACATGAGATAAATCTTGGGTATGAAACGTATTTCAGCCTAGACTTATTAAGTAGCTTGTTTATGAGATCACTATAAATAATCTCCCCTATGTCAACCACAGTCCCAGTAATGAGACTGTAGGCTAAAAGTTGTTGGATGGAGTTCACTTGTTCAGGGGAGGAGTAGTTCCCGCCGAGAACCTAAATCACAAAGGTGAATATAATTCTCCAAGCCACGAGAAACGAGATTTTTAGGACTGGGGTTTTGTCTCGGGTTGATGGCAATTTTGCCCAATTCTTTCTTCACAGCCTCAGGTGTAGGATGATCAACATATTTATCATTATTATAATTAAGGCCAGTTGATGAACTAAAGGTGGGAAAGTCAAGGGTCAAATGTCTTTGCCCATTTAAAACTAAAAACTTGATGAGGAATTCCTTGAGTGGGCATTTCTCAGGCTCATCAGTTGATGGAAAAGGGTCAAAGGCAACAGCAGTGCTCCAAAACTCCCTGAGGAAGTTTTGATAGACCACTAAGGGACAGTTGGTAAAAGCATTGTACAAAGGACAGTTTCATAGAAATTTCATTATGGGCTTGTAGGCAGGCACATTTGGTGGGTAGTTAAAGTTACCTACCACATTGTTGGTCTGAAAAATCACATTGTCCACAGTCATGTTTGTCCATTGAGGAGCATACTTGATTGTTTGTTGTTCTGCCATTGTGGTATGAATATTGTTTAAAAACAAAAAAAAATTAATGGCAGAATATCACACACCAGATGGTCACAAGCTTATTTCAACCTTGATCGCTGCCATGAAATGTGTGATATGTTATCAAAAGGAACAAAAATACGAGATGGATATCTTTGTGTTTAACATGATTGACCAAGAAAACAACCTTTTGAAAGTAATTGAAATGAAGTATAAGATTAAGCTTTATTACCAAAAATTGAAGAACACCCACAAGTTTGCTTTAAGAGAGAATTTGAGCAGAGTTTGTTTGCTTTGATAAATTTGTGTGTGTGTTCTTGTTTGTTGAAAGGTATTTATAGAGGGTGTGTGAAAAGTTTTTGATTATTTTAAAAAAATTCATTTTTTGGAAAAAGTTAAAATTGTTTTGGGAATGCATTTAATGCTATAACCCACTAGTTGCACGATTACCACTTTTACGGCTACTGTTTAGCCGTTTTATTGTCTTTCACTTTTGCAGTCATGACATATGGATAATGGACAAGAGTCTTTTGATTAGACATTTTGGGAAGAGATTGTGTGCATGGGAGTGAGTATTAAATGCATGTTGGGGTTAATTGAGTGAAATCAGAAGTGGGGGCCCATGACTATTGGATGACAATTAGACAAGGAATATTTGTTCCTTATTTAATGTGTTCAGTCACCAACCTAGGACATTAAATAACTAAAGACTTGGAGCATTTAGTAACTTCATTTAATGTGTCCCTCAGTGTCATCGGTTTCCAATGGTTTCATAGGAGTCTGGTTTTAGGGAAAGAATTGTACACAAACTAAAATGATTAATCAGGAGACTAATTAATAGAATTAAACATGATAATTCTGGTTTTAGTTGGTGGAAGTAGGTTCATATAAGGGTTTAGTGAGACTATCAGCTAGTGATACTCAGGGAGATGAAGTGTAATTCATTTCTCTTTAAGATGTGATCATGAATGAAATGATATCTAATATCAATATGCTTGTTCTTGAGTGAAGTACTGAATTGTTGGATATTGCAATGGCACTGGTGTTGTCACAAAAGATGGGTACCATCTTATAATGGATGTCATAGTCACTGAGTTGACTTTTCATCTATAGGATACTTGCACAACACCCAGCAACAGCAACATATTCAGCTTTAGCTGAGGACATAGCCACTGACTGCTGTTTCTTGGCACTTTAACAAACTAATTTTCCACCAAGTATTTGATAGGTACCTGAAGTGCTTTTTATGTCATGTTACAAGCCAGCATAGTCTGAGCTGAATACTCCTTTGAGATCAAAGCTCTCGGACATTTTGGATGATACAGTACAAGGGTTGAGTACCCTTTTTAGGTACCTAAGGACTTCTTTGAGCACAGCTGTTAAATCTGATCTTTTGATAGGAATGAATCTTGCCACATAGTGTCCTGAGGAGTATTAGGATATCAGGCCTTCTTGCAGTCAAGTACATCAGTGACCCAATCATTCCTCTGTATGAGGTCTCATTAACTATATTTCCAGCTAAATCAGGACCTAAGTTGTTTGAAGGAACCATGGGTGTTTTCACTGAGGAACTATCAGAAATTTCATATTTTTTGAGTAAGTTCCTGGTGTACTATTCTTCACAAATTGAGATTCCTTTGTCATCCTGTTTGATTATATCCAAGGAAGTATGTGAGTTCACCCATCACACTTATTTCAAATTTCTTTGTCATCAGTTTCTCAATGTGTTTACAAAGTTTATAACTTGTTGAGCCAAATATGATGTCATCTACATACAGTTGAACAATGAGAACTTCTCCTTTTGATTTATAGATAGAAACATGTTTATCATATTCTTCCTTGGCAAACTATTTTGAATAAGGAAAGAAGTAGAGAGAGTCTCATACCATGCCCTTGATGCTTGTTTTAGACCATAAAGAGCTTTTTCAAGTTTACAAACATAGTAAGGGAACTCGCTACTTTCAAAGCCAGGAGGCTGTTTGACATAAACTTCTTCTTCAGTTTACCATTCAGGAAGGCACTTTTGACATCCATTTGGTAAACTTTGAAGTTCATGTATGTGGCAAAAGCAAGGAATATCCTGATGGCTTCCATCATTGCTACTGGTGCAAAAGTTTCATCATAGTCAATTCCTTCTTCCTGACTATAACCTTGTGCGACTAATCTTGCTTTGTTTTTTGTGGTTGTACCATGTTCATCTTTCTTGTTCCTAAATACCCATTTGGAATCTATGACTATTTTTCCATAAGGGAGAGGAACAAGAGTCCATACTTTGTTTCTATAGAACTGATTCAGTTCTTCCTGCATGGCATCAATCCAACCTGGGTGCTTTAGTGCCTCAGATGCCTTCTTAGGCTCTATCTCAGATAGAAAATCATCAAATAGCATTCAACTGCTGATGGCAAAACTGTAAGCTGGACAGGCATGCTTTCTTGTAAGCATGCCTTTACCAGGATCACCATTGATTTTACAAAGTTTCAATGTGTTGATTTCTTGACCTTCGATCTGAGGAACAGGATGAGAACTTGTAGAGGCTTGATTTGTGATGTAAGACTAAGTGACATCAGGGACTAAAGATTCAATAAGGAATGATGTAGTATGAGACATCAGAATCTACTTGATATTGTCTAGATGGGTCATCCTCTTGAAATTCATCAGGAGGATATCTAGAGGAATCATTAATTCCTATCTTATGCTTACTAATGGTATTGGTAACCTGTTGGTGCTACTTTCATATAAATGTTTACATGATAGGTCTCCTCTATTTGTTGTCTTCTTGTGTTATAGACTCTGAAAGCCTTTGAGACAAAAGAATATCCTAAGTAATATCCATCATCAGCTTTAGCATTAAATTTGCCAAGATGATCCTTGTGGTTATGAATAAACACAGGACATCTAAACATATGAAAGTAACTGATATTAGGAATTCTTTCCCTGAATATTTCATAGGAAGTTTTATCATGTCTTTTGACAATGATTGATCTATTTTGAGTATAGCAGGCTATTCTGACTGCATCTGTAACATTTCTCATTTTCAGGTTATTTTCAACTTTAATAAATTCCATTATTTATTTTTAGAGTTTTACGCGTTCGCTTTTAATTATTATCTTATAGTTAAATCGCGTAAACTAAAAATCAATGATCATGTATAACGAGACACCAACAAATTAAAGTTGACATCAAGCAAGTGTTATATGCTTATCGGAGTATAATTTATAACATTTCATATTTATTTTTGTTGGTTACTGTAAATACGCTTACGTTTGCAAATAATTTACATTCGGGTGTACCCGGGAAGCACCTTTACCTATCTACACTTAAACAAATACCCACGTTTATACCCAATACCCAAAATTTATTTATTTTCCTCACTTATATCCTCTTAGAACCAGACATGGACTTTTACTCATGAAATAAATGAATTAATCCCTAATAAACCTTTCCTACAACTTGTAAATCCTTACATAAAGTGTACCTTGGACCCTAATCTCTAGTAATTGTCCAATCTTGTGTCTTGACTTCTCTATGCCGGCACCCTCTCCTAGGAGGAGGCAGAGGTCTCTTACACTTGTACTCCAAACCATGAGCTCCCATGGTATTCATTTAAGTACTTCAATGGTTTTCCACTTCCTATATAAAGCAAGCACTAGTCCACCATAATCCTCTTACTCTTCTACAAGAAAAATCAAACAAGAACTCCCTTATTTGGAGCCCTAAACCCACGGCACACCTTAATTTATTAGGGTTTCATTTTCTTTTTGCAACCAAGGCAATCCAAGCATTCAAGTGTTCATCCTAAGGCTACTCTAAGTCTACTCAAGGTGTTGGAAGCTGGATATCTTGTTTATCAAGGAATAATCAAGAAAACATATTAGGTTTTCTTGATTAGGGTTTTGAATTGTGAAGGCTAGTTTGGGGTTGACATCTTGTGTTCATCATCTACTTGATTCCTATTAAGGTCTTATTTAAAGTTTCTCCAATATCGTTTATTAATTTCCCTATTGTTTACGATTCGTTGCATTAGTTAATCACACCTAGTTTATATTTTAAAGTTATATAAAGTATATGATGATTTCATATGGACAAAGGACATGGACATTTAGAGGACTAAATACATGTGTAATATACGGTACAACACTTGGTAAAATAATGGTGCAAGTTCTTAAATAAAATGATTGTAAACTACTTGTTTAATTAGAAACCCTAATTATGACTTTATATATACTTTTGAAATTCGAAATATAAATCTTATGTTTTATATTTTATAAAAATAGTGCTCTTATAAGGAATCTGTACGCATGTAAGAACTCGAAAAAACGGAATTATTAACGAACAGAAGATACGCATTTAACAAGTTATATATATTTAACTTTATAAAAATAATTATTATAAACTGTTGATGACAGTTAATAGTTACTGTTCATCAGGGGTATAAATTGTACAAATATAATATTTTGATAATTTTCCTTAATACGAACCCACGGACATAAAGAACTCGAAAAACGGAATTATAACGAACTAGTTACGTAGTTTACAAGTTATATATAATTAACTTTATAAAAATATTTTTATAAACTGATATGAATAGTAAATGCTACTGTTCATCAGTGGTTTAAAATTTTATAAATATAATAAATTGATAAATTTTCTTAATACTAATCCAAGGACATAAGGATCTCGAGAAACGGAACTATAACGAACGAATTATGATTTAAACAAGTTATATATAATTAGTTTTATAAAAATAACTTTTATAAACTGTGATGAACAGTAAAAGTTACTGTTCATCAGGGGGTTTAAACTTTATAAACTTGATGTTTTAATAAATTACTTTAATACGAAGACGTGGACATAAGAAACGTATAAAACGGAGTCGAAACGATAAAGATATGAAGTTTTAAAACTCGCGCGCATTACTTATATTTTTATACAAACTTTTATAAAACAATTAATTTAATAATAAAAATTTTAGTATTAAAATCTCATTTTTCAAACAGCATTTGTAAACGAAAATAATATTTTCTTACGGATACAAGTACACACACTTTTATTTAACAAAGTACGAGTTAATTATTGTTTTAACTTTTAATTAATTAATAAAAACTTTTAGGTGGTGGTGTAGCTATGCAATATGTGACGCTTTATTTATATGAAATACATTATACTCATACGGCCTATAATTAATTAGGTTGCATTCATATTGACGAGGCGATTTACTTACTTGATTTAGATAATCAATCATTTCACTTACTGGTGATGGTCATAGCCACGCCTTTTATACAAACTACCATTGTTTTACAACTTTGGGGTGAGAAACATGCATTGTTTTACATTTGGACGCAAGTACTCTTTTAAACATATTACGAGTTGGCCTAAGTAGCTAACCCACCTATTGCCCCACATCATGAACTGCTCAATTGCTTAGTTATGCAGAGCCGCGAAGGTTTTGACTTGATCTATGTGGGATTGACATTCCCTTTCGGGTGAGTAGCGCTCACAGTTGTAGGAGGTACCGAAACAACGAACGTAATACATGTCAGGAACATTTTGGATGTTGCGGGTTGTAACATCTACATGGGCACATTTAGTGCAATTAAATTGCATACATTATATGTCTGTAGCTTCGGTGTCATGAACTTAGTGCACTCCGTAATTTCTTTGAGATATGGTATGTGTTACATGTCTTACCTTTTGGAAATTTGTGGTCTACTTTCTATACATTACTAAACCTGTGATGTCACTGAATTTATGTGACGTTAAAGCATGTTTTTCTCATGTTCAATAAGGCTACGAGAACAAGGATACATTGGTGGTCATCATTTTGGAGTAATTTACTATAAAGATTTGACTGCATTACATTTTGGGATATTTGTTATGTCTTAAAATCTTTAACTTTTCAGGGATGAACTATATAACAGCTTCGGATATTGTTAAACAAACATGTCATTTAATCTCCAATGTATCAATTTAAAATGACTCTTATAGTGGTACGTGCTCTTATCTCGTGTTGTTGATCTATGAAGTAACATTCCCCAAACCCATACTCCGCTGCGACCCATTTTGGGGGTGTTACAGCATCAGTCCAGAAGTGCTTAGAAAGTAATGATCCATTCAGTATAGTTCTACCAGCCTTAATGAGATTTCTGTTTTTCCTTTCAGCTACACCATTTTGTTTAGGTGTATAGGGAGAAGAGAAATTTTGAGAGATTCCTTTCTCATCAAAGAAACTCTAAAGCTCATGATTTCTAAAGTCAATCCACATTATCAGTTCGATTTGTTTTGAACCCTTTATTCATTATTTATTTGTTTTCTACCATCCAGATAAAAGACATAATCATTTCAGGTGCTTGACTCTTCTTCCTAAGAAAGTATACCCATGTGTACCTTGAGTACTCATCAATAATGAATAGAGTATATTTCTCATGATTTATGGACATTGGACTTACTGGTCCAAACAAGTCCATATGAAGAAGATGTGATAGAGAAGTTTTGTTTAGTTTCGAATGAAGCTCTATGGTGATTCCCTTTTTCACATGCTGTGCAAGGTTTATCCTTTGAATAAACTAGGGAAGGAAGACCAAGAACTTTGTTTTGTTTTGTAAGTTTATTAATGTTCTTGAAACTGAGGTGTAATAGCCTTTTATGCCATAGTCAGTTTACACTTTCTGAGGCTTTGGGAAAGAAGCAGGCTCCATTTGGAGTTAGTGATGACATGTCAAGGACATATACACCATTTCTTCTAAGTGCTATCAGGACAATTTCTTTTTTAGCATTAAATATTGTTCCTTGCTTATCATCAAACTGTATAATATACTTAGCATCACAGAGTTCGCTAATGCTGATTAGATTGTACTTAAGACCATTTACAAAGGCCTCATAGTATAAATTGACAAAACCGCTCACCTCCCCCCTCACCCCCCTCCTCCTCCACCCCCCCGCCCCCCCCCCCCCCCCCCTAACCTAGAACTTACCCTATTGTTGAAGCTAAGCTATTGCCACTTCGCACTATCAGTAAGTCTTTTACTCATAATCCCGACATCCCGAGTTATACAACACCACAACCCAACCACCCTTAATCGTTAATCAGCCCCCACCTCCCCCCGCCGCTCCACTTCCCGCGCTTGCACTCTCCTCCACCCCCATCATCCCCTTGCCTCGAAGATTCCAACTATTGACCACTACCGTCATTAATCTCTTCTTTGACCATTCCACTATCCAGTGGTACCAAGATGGGCTCCTTGATGTGTCTTTGCATAAATAATAAACTTAGGTTAGTTTCTTTTGTGAACCCACTTTTTGGTGGGCTCCCTGGCCTTTTTTCCCCATTGCGGAGCCGGAATTTTCTCACCTCTTTTGAAGTGATCAAACTCATTGTGGTCAGAGGTGCGTCTTTGTGTGGAGTGTACAGTGCTTCCTATGTATTACACTTTACCCCAATTGAGGACTCATTAGACTGAGAGAATTCAGGTAGTACTCCTCCTCTAATCTGAATAACACGATTGTGTCCTGAGGTATAGTGATCAAAGCTTCCACAGATTCCACACTCAGGGTTATTTATCTATAATCATCCAGGTAAGTGATATCTGAACCATAGCAAAAATAGTGTGCATGGTAGGAAAGTCTTTGCCTTTGCTTTTAGGATTTGCTTAAAAGAAGATGCATATTGATAAGGTTGAGCCTTGTAGCTCTCACTTCTTTTTAGTAAAGCAATATACATCTCATGATCAGAGGTCCTATGATCCTCCTTTTTGCATATCATGCAGTAGAGAATCCTATAGCAATCAGTTAAATAATTGGTATAGTGATAGAGTTCACACTTAAGTTGTGGCTTTTGAATAGGCTTGGGCCTGAGTAATTTTAATGAGCGAATATTCTAAACTTTGGGTTTAGAATCTTAACGCATTTTAGATGAATCAACTGATTTGGATGACTCGTGGACCTTTTGAATCTTTGAATTTGATTCTTGAGTCTTTTGGTCAGAGTTGACCTTTTCATCTATTAACATCTAAACAAGTTTAGTTAATTTATTTATTTTTTATTCTTGTTCAGTGTCTTTGACTTCAGTAGGAACTAAAGGTGTGGTTTGCTTAGTTTCACTAACAGTGACAGTTCCTGAAACACTCTTGGTAGAAGAATCATGTGCTTTAGGCTTTGTGTGTTTCATGATACCTAATCCTGGTCTTTCTTTTGGATAGTGGGGTTGAAAGGTCAATGGCATTACCTCTGAGCTTGGTGAAGCTCCCTGAAGATTTTTCAGGGGAGGTAGTGGAGTAAGGGATTCAGCTTCAGAATCTTTGGATGATTCAGGGGTATTTGAAGTTTCAAGAGACTCATTGACAGCTTGACTTTCATGACCTAGAATTCTTCCAGTATTAAAGTTTGGAAGTTTGCTGTCAAGATTGAGTCTCTCAACCTAATATTTGGTTTTTGGAACCATTTCTTGGTCATACCCTATGGAAGCAGGAACGAAAAGATTTTCATTTTCATTCATTTTAGATGATGACTTAGTGAGCAATTCACCACCAAGAACTTTCTTCTTTTGGTGAGGAATTGACTTCACTAATCACTCTTGATAACCTTTGTTGACTAGTAGCCATTTTTTCATTGATCTTTTTCTCCTTTTCTGAGTGTTCTTGAAGAGCATGAATTAACTTTGTATGTTCAGTGTTTTGAATTTGGAAAAGTGACAGCATCAAGCTGGCTTGTTTAAGATAGCAATTCTTCTGCTAAACTTATTTAATTCAAAAACTATTTTGTTTATACTTAGAAAATAAGTTTAATCGTTGCTCTTCAACAAACTTAAGATCAATGTTGATATACTTCAGGTAATTTTGCCAATCGGCATCTTCATCTATAGAGAGAAGAGTGTTTACCTTTCTCATGGTTATGTCGACCCATTCACCATTACGAGCATGACACTTTCCAACAGTGAGCTCATCATCAGCTAGAGCCATCAATACCTTGACCTGAGTGACTTCTTCCTCATCAGGAACCTCTTCCTCATCCCAATCAAAGGTTTCAGCGACTAAACCTTTGTTCTTTGGTTGGAAGGTCTTTGGGTTCTGAGAACTTGAGGGACTTGCCTCAGGGAGTGCAAGCTTAGCTTTCATCTTCTTGTACTCAGCCTTGTAATCTGTCTGAAACTTTGGATTAGCTTGATTATTTGAGTTAGAAGAAGACCGGATAAGTTTTGGAGTAAACTTTGGTTGAAAGCCTTTAGACACTGATGAGTAATTATTCACTGGTGATTCGTAAGAAGGTTCAGACGTTTTAGAAACACAGTCTCTTGCAAAATGACATTTGTTGCCACATTTGTAACATTCAGTATTTTCATTTGCCTTTTGACCTGAGAAATTATTTCTTCTTTTTATAAAACGTTTTGAGTTTGCCAAAAGGGCTCTTTCATGATACTTAATATTTAAGTCTCTTAGATACTCCTCACTAGTCATTTTATCTACTTCATCATCAGAATTTTCTTGGAAATCCTGAATGACATTGTTAGAGAAGAAGGCAGTAGAGATTAGAGTGCTTGAGGGAGTGGTAATGAGGGCCTTTTTGGTGTCAGAATACCTTCTTTAGATTAGGTTGTCCTCATAGACAAACCTTCCATAGATATCTGCAAGGTCAAGGATCTGAGTATGATTGGCATTCCTCAGTCCCTGAGAGAAGGTTAGCCACTTCTTAGGGAGACTGTTCACGAAACCAACATTGATTTCGTGTTTAGAGAGGTTAACACCATCATTTGCAAGCTCATTGAGCATGGTCTTATAACGGGTGTAGGTCCGTGAGAGACTTTCAGTGGACTTTGCCCTAAAAGTTTGATACTCAAGTTTCAGATCCATTTCTTTGGTATCTGAGGGACCTTCAAAGCCGTGAACCAAGTCAGTCCATGTTTCTTTCGCTGAAACACAACTAATGACAGATTCCTTTTTAGGCGCTGGTCTTGAACGACCACCCTTCTCTCATCAGGAGTCCATTAGGACTCAGGCATAGCATCACCTTCAGCTGTTTTTGGTTAGAATGGACCATCCTTAATACATTTTAAGTAATAGGGTTCCATTCCCGCTAAGTAGCAAAGCATTCACTTTTTCTACTTATTAAATTTTCCGGCTCTAGTTTAGGAGCAATAGCAACGTAGCTACCTCCCTTTTTGTCAACTAGCTGGGGTACATCATTTACTACAACCATTTAAGGATCTAGGTTTTAAAAACTTAAAATAAATTTAAGTTAAGTAAGTTTTATAAACCCGAGGCTCTGATACCACTTGTTATTCCCACTTAGTTAGTGAACAATAACTACAAAGTTACCATTAACTATGTTGGGAATTATGTTTTCCTAACTTAGTACCGTTAGTGATGATAGTTAGTACCGATAGTTATAGTTAGTACTGACAGTACAAAGTGTTAAGTACTGATCAGTTAGTTAGTACCGTTAGTAGAAAATAGTTAGTACCGTTTAAGAGATATGTATGAGATATTATAGGAAAAGATATGTATTATCTTTTATGCATTTTGTAAGCCTATTAGGGTTTATCCTTAGTCTATAAAAGGATCCCTCACGGCATAGTTAGAGATATCAGTTCAATATACATCTCATACATTCATATCTCATAGTTAGTAATCTGTAATCACTTAAAGCAGATTAATAGAAATAAAAGTTTAGATTTTCATTGTTCTTCTTAATACTATTGTGTAGATTCCGCATATACAATAAGTATTCATAGTCAGTGTTTCTATATAGTCAAACTGTATTTATACAAGTTGGCTATCACCCTTAGTAGGCTGTAAAGATCTATTCAGTTTGGGACTCATAAGTGGTATCAGAGCTTGTGAGAAACTCTGAGTAAGAAGAACAAACAAAACCAGTTATACTTCACCATCCTACAAAACTGATCATGTCTGGATCACAAGATGATATTCCACCACCACCACCCCCCTCAACATCACAAACCCCAACACAACAAATTCCTCACACAGTTTTAACCATCAAACTTTCTATTCTCAAAAAGGGAGAATATGACATATGG
>BQNB010167512.1:0-13989 GCA_026074375.1 Tanacetum coccineum
ATATATATATATATATATATATATATGTGTGTGTGTGTGTGTGTGTGTGTGTGTGTGTGTGTGTGTGTATGTATGTATGTATGTGTATATATATATATGTAGGTATTATATATATATAGGTATTATATATATATATATATATATAGATAGATATGTATATGTATATATATATACATAGGTATATGTATATAGATATATACATATATGTATATGTACATATATGTATATGTGTACATATATGTATATGTGTATACATATATACATATATGTATACATATATACATATATGAGCTTAGGAAAACGTAAATACATTTGTGATGTCTGCATCTGTTGCATTATCACGAGGAAAGCCTTGCGGTCCTGCATGATCATTTATTAAACCTATGAAATTCACCAACTTTATGTTGACGTTTTAAATGCAATGTTTTTCAGGAGGTCATTAAGCACGAGGTGCGAAGGATACATTGGTGGTTATATTTTGAAGTCATGCATTAAAGATTTAGTCGCATTACATTTTGTATATCTGTTATGGGCTGGAAATCTTTGTAATAATAACAAGTAAACAAGTAAAGCTTCGGGCTTTTGTAACACATACTTTATTAAATCTAATGTATCAGTTTTAAATGACTTTTTGGTCGTTCTTATATTATCTTGTGTTATTGATCTGAGAAGTAACACGCCCCGGACCCTTATTCCGCTGCGACCTAATTTGGGGGTGTTACAAGCAAGACACAGGGGTTGTTATCGTTCTCTAAGGGAATAGGCGTCAGTAAAGGTCCTAATTGAATGTAGCTAGAACTAGAGGTTGAGAGAAGATTATTTTTTTATCATCAGATCATATACCACCACTACCAGCTACTTCACCATTTCTTTCATCGACCGATGATTCTTCAGACAGTGATATACCTGATACACCACCATCACCTACCCATGGTACACCATTCACTGAGACTACCCTTTCTACACAGAGTTTACCTATTACATCTGGTGCACTTCGACGTCAAGTCATGGTTCTTGCACCTGGACAGCCTATACCTCATGGTCGACCGTACTGCTACCATCATAATAGGCCAGTACACATGATGACTGTGAGGAAGAAGGTTCGACCGTTACCCACTCATCGTCTTACTATGAGACATTCAGTTGACTACTCTTCTTTAGATCATTTTTCTTCAGATGATTCTTCGAGGGATTTATCACCGAGTTCATCATCAGAGACTTCTTCAAACTCTTTTGCAGATGCCTTATCTGATTCTGCATCTAGTCATTTATCTTCTAATCATTCATTACTAGCAGCATCATTGGGTATGAGACCTAGTCATCATTTATGTTCATTAGCACCTAGTATTCCTTATTCATCTACTGCTATTTCCGATAGACCATATCCTAATTCTTCTTATGCGAGTCCTTCTCGCAAGAGGAGTAGATCCCTTGCTGCATTTATATCGTTATCTTCACCTATCCTTGGAGCATTGTCTTATACACGTGCTGATCTTTTACCATCACCTAAGAGGATTAGGAGTTCTGAGTTAGCGACAGATTTAGAGGTTAGTACGGCGAAGGGTTCTGAGCCATCTAGGTATAGAAGGACTGATTTAGATATGAATGTTGATGTTGTGAGGAGTGATGGGATTGATATTGACCTCAAGATTCAGGCAGAGATCAACGAGTATATCGCTTATGCGGATGCTCATAGAGATAGAGGGATTAATGCTAGGGTTGTAGTTGAGGCAATTGATTAAGAGGAGATCGAGACGGGTGTGAGAGGCCCGATTGAGGTTAGAGTTGATAGAGTTACTCACCCAGTGGTAGCTGATGAAATTCTTGAGCCTGCTCAAGCGGGAGTTATAGAGGTTACGTATGGGACTTTGGGAGATTTGGTTCATAGGTTTCATGATCATACCGAGGAGATTCCGGTTCATCATATTCAAGTTATTGAGAGTGTCCAGAGGGATCAGGGACACAGATATAAAGCGACATGGACAGGCCTAGTGCTGATATGTTAGAGAGGATTCAGGAGCTGGAGCGGGATAATAGGAGACTTAGAGACATTGTGGATGTTGAGAGTCAAAGAGTTACACGATTTTGGCGTAGGGAGTTGCATGTGCAGAGGGAGTTGGGACAGATTCGACGTTTTAGATTTTATGATCGTATGAGGATTGCTAAGCTTGAGGCTTGCGCCAGGAGGCATTTGGGTTACCGTTCTTAGATTGCTTCGCGATTATCTTAGTATTGACTCGTAATGCCTAATATTAGCTAATTGTTAGGGATTTGTAAATTCTATATTTTGGAACGATGTTGTAACATTTAGTATTGATGATATGAAATCAAGTGTTACCATTCTATGTTTGATATTTTAACTAATGATTATTTCTATTGCTATGCAATTGCAATTATTACTACATCGTGGCATTATCATGAAGTTATTATGATTTTGTATTTTCGTATAATAATACTAATATTTTATCTAACCCTGTTAACAACTCGTAACGCCATGGATTTTCCATCTGTGGTATTGGTTAGATATAAGGACCAATGCCTAACACACGATCCGAAGCGTCAAGGATACTGACGGAGTCAACGAGCAAGCGATCGCCGGATGCAAAGCTTGAAGTGCGCGCGCTGTCTGAAACCTGCGACCCATTATGGAGTGAGGGGAACAAAGGAAAGTAAACGAAAATAGAGGAAACAGAGATGGAGGAAATGGAAATAGAGGAAACAGAGATAGAGGAAATGGAAATGAAGGAAATGGAGTTGGAGGAAATGGAAATGGTAATGGGAACGGAGGAGAATATGGCTATAACTTCAGAGGATTTATGCCTGCTAGAGAGTGCACATATCAAGACTTCTTGAAGTGTCAGCCACTTAACTTTAATGGAACTGAAGGAGTCATTGGGTTGACTCGTTGGTTTGAGAAGATGGAAATAGTTTTCCACATTAGCAACTGTTCAGAGAAGTACCAAGTGAAGTATGCTTCATACACGCTTTTGAACAGTGCATTGACTTGGTGGAACTCCCACAAGAGAACGATTGGGATTGAGACCGCCTATGTTATAAGTTGGGCAGAACTTATGAAGTTGATGACAGAAGTGTATTGTCCAAGAAACGAGGTCCAGAAAATGGAGATCGAGTTATGGAACTTGGCTATGAAAGGAAACGACTTGACTGCTTATACTAGAAGATTTCAGGAGTTGGTGTTGTTGTGTACTAGAATGGTCCCAAGTAAGGTGGACAAAGTTGAGAGGTTTGTTGGAGGGTTGCCTGACAATATTCAGGGGAATGTGATTGCTGCTGAGCCCACTCAACTTCAAGATGCAATTCGCATTGCCAACAATTTAATGGATCAAAAGTTGAAGGGATATGCTAGAAGTGCTGAAAATAAAAGAAGGTTGGAGAATAACACGAGAGACAATCGTGGACAGCAACCAGTTTTCAAGCGACAGAATGTTGGAGGCCAGAATGTGGCAAGAGCATACACGGCTGGGAACAATGAGAAAAAGGGGTATGTTGGATCCCTTTCCTACTGCAGCAAGTGTAAGATACACCATGTTGGGCCGTGTACTGTGAGATGTGGAAACTGTAAGAGAGTTGGTCATATGACTAGGGATTGTAAGGTCACTGTTACTCCAAACACTCAGAGAGCCCTAGTTGGAAATCAGCATGGTATTGTTTGTTATGAGTGTGGAAGGCCGGGACATTTTAGGAAAGATTGTCCTAAGTTAAGGAATCAGAACCGTGGAAACAAGACTGGAAACAAGAATGGGAACAAGAATGAAAATTAGACTGGAGGTAACGAAGCTACAGCAAGGGCTTACGCCATTGGTGGAGGAGGAACAAACCCTGATTCCAACGTTGTCACAGGTACGTTTCTTCTCAATAACTGTTATGCTTCTATGTTATTCGACTCGGGTGCCGATCGGAGTTTTTGCCGGATACTTTAGTGCTTTGCTTGTTGTTGCACCATCCACTTTAGACACTAGTTATGCCGTAGAACTTGCCGATGGAAGAATCTCAGAAACCAATATTGTTCTTAGAGGCTCTACGTTAGGATTATTAGGTCATCCGTTCGACATAGATTTAATGCCCGTAGAACTTGGTAGTTTCGACGTCATCATCGGTATGGATTGGTTAGCGAAATACCACGCGTTGATCGTTTGTGATGAGAAGGTCGTACGTATACCTTATGGAGATGAAGTATTGATAATCCGAGGTGACGATTGTGACGGCAGAAGTAAGTCGAAGCTGAATATCATATCGTGCACAAAGACTCAGAAGTATATGGAGAAAGGATGTCAAGTTTATCTGGCACAAGTTACGTCCAAGAAGAATGAGGACAAGTCGGGGGAGAAGCGACTTGAGGACGTACCGATCGTACGAGAATTTCTAGAAGTCTTTCCAGAAGACTTGCCTGGGCTACCGCATGCTCGACAAGTTGAATTCCAAATTGACTTAGTCCCTGGTGCTGCACCTGTAGCACAAGCCCCGTATCGATTAGCGCCAGCCGAATTACAAGAGTTATCCACTAAATTACAAGAACTTTCTGACAGAGGATTTATAAGACCTAGTTCCTCACCTTGGGGAGCTCTGGTTTTGTTTGTCAAAAAGAAAGATGGATCTTTTCGGATGTGTATCGAATACCGTGAACTAAACAGACTTACTGTGAAGAACCAATACCCACTTCTGAGAATTGACGATTTGTTTGATCAACTGCAAAGGTCAAGAGTCTACTCTAAGATCGACTTGAGATCTGGTTATCACCAACTCAGAGTTTGAGAGGAAGACATTCCTAAGACCGCATTTAGGACTCACTATGGTCACTATGAGTTCCAAGTAATGCTATTTGGGTTGACTAACGCACCGGCAACATGGATTTGATGAATCAGGTGTGCAAACCGTATCTGGATAGATTCGTGATTGTGTTCATCGACGGCATTTTGATTTACTCCAAGAGCAGAAAGGAGCATGAAGGGTACCTTAAGTTAATTCTGAGGTTACTTAAGAAGAAGGAGTTGTACGCCAAGTTTTCGAAGTGGTGAAGTTTGGCTTGTTAAGGTAAATTTCTTGTCCTGATTGATAGCGAAGGCATTCACGTTGATCCCGCTAAGATTGAGTCTATCAAGGATTGGGCGTCACCCAAGACACCAACCGAGATTCGTCAATTTTTAGGTTTGGCCGGTTACTACCGACGATTTATCAAAGGTTTCTCGAAGATCGCTGGGTCTATGACGAAATTAAATCAGAAGAGCGTGAAGTTTTATTGGGGAGAAAAGGCAGAAGTTGCGTTTCAGTTGTTGAAGCAGAAATTGTATAGTGCGCCGATATTGGCTTTACCGGAGGGAAGTGAGAACTTCGAGTTATATTGTGATGCCTCGCATAAAGGGTTGGGCACGGTTTTGATGCAAAAGGAGAAGGTCATAGCTTACGCATCCTGCCAACTCAAAGTTCATGAGAAGAACTATACCACACACGACCTAGAGCTTGGTGCAGTAGTGTTTGCCTTGAAGATGTAGAGACACTATTTGTATGGTACAAAGTGCGTTGTGTTCACTGATCATAAGAGTTTGTAGCACATTATCGATCAGAAAGTGTTGAACATGAGACAACGATGGTGGTTAGAGTTGTTAAGCGACTATGACTGTGAGATTCGATATCATCCAGGAAAGGCGAACGTGGTGGCTGATGCCTTAAGTCGAAAGGAGAGAATTAAGCCACTACGAGTTCGAGCCTTAGTTATGACTATTAGTTGAACCTTCATAAGCAGATTTTGAGTGCTCAATCAAAAGTCAAAAAAGAAGAGAGCTTCATCAACGAAGATCTGCATGGCATGATTAACAAGCTAGAACCACGTGCTGACGGAACGCTGTGTTTGAACAATTGGAGTTGTATTCTGTGTTTTGGTGATCTGAGAGCTTTGATTATGCATGAGTCTCATAAGTCAAAGTATTCCATCCACCCTGGATCGGATAAGATGTACCAAGACTTGAAGAAGTTGTATTGGTGGCCCAACATGAAAGCATAAATTACCACCTATGTTAGCAAGTGTTTAACGTGTGCTAAGGTTAAGATAGAGTATTAGAAACCGTCTGGTTTATTGGTTCAACCAGAGATCCCACAATGGAAATGGGAGAATATAACAATGGACTTTGTGACTAAATTGCCAAAGACGGCAACTAGTCAAGACGCGATTTGGGTAATCGTTGATCATCTCACTAAGTCTGCTTATTTCTTGCCTATGCGAGAAGATGACACGTTAGAGAAGTTGACGAGACAATACTTGAAGGAAGTAGTCTCCAGGCATGAAGTGCCAGGTTCGATCATCTCTGATCGTGATGGGAGATGTACGTCACATTTTTGGAAGTCCCTTAATAAGGCATTAGGTACTCGATTGGATTTGAGTACAACTTACCATCCAGAGACCGATGGTCAGAGCGAGAGAACCATTCAGACATTCGAGGACATGTTACATGCCTGTGTACTCGACTTTGGAAAAGGTTGGGATAGACACTTGTCGTTGGTAGAATTTTCATATAACAACAGTTACCATACCAGCATTAAGGCTGCTCCATTTGAGGCATTGTATGGGCGCAAGTGTCGATCACCTATCTGCTGGGCTGAAGTTGGAGATAGTCAGCTCACTGGCACAAAGATCATCCATGAGACCACTGAGAAAATAGTTTAAATTAAGAGTCGTATCCAAGCCGCCCAGGATCGTCAAAAGAGTTATGCCGATGTGAGAAGGAAACCCCTTGATTTTCAAGTAGGAGATAAGGTCATGCTGAAAGTGTCACCATGAAAAGGGGTGATACGTTTCGACAAACGGGGAAAGTGAACCTCCATATAGTACCTTAAGGATTATTAGTTAAAGGAGAACCGTTATCCTACGACTTGAGAACTCCTAGAGCAGTTGAGTAGAGTTCATAGTACGTTTCACGTCTCAAAATTGAAGAAATGTATGGCTGATGAACCGCTTGCTATACCGTTGGATGAGATCCAAGTTGACGACAAACTACACTTCATCGAAGAACCTGTCGAAATTATGGACCGTGAGGTCAAGCGTCTAAAGCAGAGTCGTATTCTGATTGTGAAGGTACGCTAGAACTCGAGGAGAGGTCCTGAGTTCACTTGGGAGTGTAAGGATCAAATGCAAAAGAAGTACCCGCATCTTTTCCCGAATTCTGTGCCCGTGGCAGAAACTACATCCCAAGCTTTGAGGACAAAGCCTCTTTAATGGGGAAAGAATGTGACACCCCGAGAATTTCCGTCCAGTAACTTAGCCATTTCCGTTTAGTAATTTGAATTTTTAAAGTTTCGTTTAGCTTTTGCGATTAATCGGTGGAATTTGTTTCGTTATTATACTGAGAATCATCACGAGTCGAACCGGTACATCCAAACATTTGTATATTTTGCAATAGCCACGTTTTTATGTTTTAGGGTAATATTTAAATTTTCATAATTTTCGAAGATACCGTTATTTGTTTCGTTACTTGCGTAAACCGTATTTCGTTTAAAAATGAGCATATGCATGGAAGGCTTAGCAATACAAGGTCATGTTTGGAAATTTTTTTTTTTTTTTTTTTGTTGTGGTGTTTAGTTTTTTGTTTTTTGTTTTATTTTTTTTTCTGTTTTTGTTTTTTTGTGTTTGTTTTTTTTTGTCTGCAAAATTTATTGATGATGTTTGTAGCTTAGTTGTGAAAGACCACTTGCCGTGTGAGGCTGATGGTGTTTCTTTGGATCTTGTGGCTGATTTTTGCTCCTACAGGTCCTTGTAACAACATATTCTATTCGTCTCTATGTTCTGAATTCAAACATTAAGAGGCGAGCGAGTTTGTACTCAACTATAGAGGTGTTTGTTATGGAAGCAGTTTGTGGTCATTCTTGGCTGCAAAACACTTGGTATGATGTCTCAAACTCCGTTAATAGGGTTATTATCTTGGGATTAGGCTGTCGTTTTGGTCCTCATAGCAATTTGAGTCTATGTTCAGCATTCTTACACTTCGAGAAGGTTGCTACGGATGCACTTGTGATCTATTGATGGCCATTATGTTGCGTCATCAGTCCCAAGATATGGAAGATCAAGTGAGTGATATTGTTGCCATTCTTCTTTCTATTTCAGGATGTTACTATCTTTTGATGAAGAAAAGAATGTTGCTGATTGGGATACTGTTTGAGTGTCCCTTGTTTGCGATTGTAGGGGCTTTCTCTAATAGCACTACGTTGCATTGGTTTTGATTGAACTTACCTTGGAGGTTTTGGTGATATTGTGTCGTCAAGCTGCTATAGGTGGTGTCAATCTTAGAAGTTGGAGCTTTGTATGATCTCGAGATCTAGAGCCTCCATTAAGGTCTAAGTTGGAAGCACGAGCATCATTTTGATCTTATAGTTTGCTTGTTATTTCTTTCAATTTAGTATGGTAGTCATAAGAGTGGTTTTGTCATTCTTATGTTAGTTATCGCACAGTTGTGTGCATGATTGTTGCACTATGTAGTGCATGTGTGTTGCCCATGTAACGGACTGTGATATAGGATGTCACCTATATCCATTGTACTTCAACGCTTTTTTGGTGTAATATATTTTACCGGGGTTGAGTCCCTTTTACCCAAAAAAAATATGCATAGAAGGCTTAGAAATTAAATCAAATAAAGAGCACTAGCATCCTATATAACAACCCGCAATTTTCATTAACATAATTATCCATCTATTAAATTAGATGCACTGTAATATCTATATATACCACCTTTTTACAGGGAAATTTTTGCTTTATCTCATTATGCAACGTAACTTGCATCTCTAATGTAAACGAGCTCACATAACCTTTATCAATGCCATCTCTATCTATGTTTATATCATGTAAACATCCTAATATGTCAAGTCTATATCTTAATATCATTTTTACCAAGTACATTATCCATTTAACGTACTTTTCAAAACGTTATATCAAACAACTTAAAACGTAACGTTACATCAAAACCCTAATAATATGTAATGTAACAGTATAAAAATGGGGAAAATGTACAAGCCTAAAAGCATTTGTTACAAGTAACAACACACCAACATTTGAATATATTTTCCCTCCTAAATTAAGTTATAACTTTCTAAAACACAATGTACAAGTTAATAATGCCTAAAAACCTAATTAGGTCATTTAAGCTCCTAAATTATGTTTAAACTTTACCATCACTTTAGTACAAGGTACAAGCACTTAATGCATGACTTTTAAACCTTAAACCTAAACCCTAATTCATCCTAAACCCTAATCTAAAACCCTAAACCCTAAAAACGAAACCTTAAACCCTAATTTCACTTTCAACCAAAAACTAAACCCTAAACCTAAAACTAAGCCCTAAACCTTAATCCTAAGCCCTAATCTCAATCCTAAAACTAATCCTAAACTCTAAACCATCTTAAACCCTAACCTTAGCTCGAATTAAAACTATAAATCCTAACCCGAAACCCTAAACCAAACCCGACAACCTTTTTCTTCATTTTTACCCATTTTTAAGCAACCAAGCACCTCTATGACATCACCAAGCAGCCACCTAAGTAACTTACAAGCACCTCCATCACCACCTTGCTCACCAAGTTGCAAAAGTCACCTCCTTGTCACCCATCTCTAGCCACGACCACATAAACCCCCCAAAACCCTTCCACCATTCAATCCTACCATCCTAGCCCCTCATACTCATCATATGCCTTCATTAGTCATCACTCTACATTAATCCTTGGTCCTTACATCTCCTAGCTTGGCCACCAAGGGTTTTCAAGGTTATAAATAGCCGAACATCCCAACACCTTCAAACCACATCTTAAAGACTCATACACTCTCAAATGGAATCTTAACTTAGACCAAGAAGGATCAATTGAAGTCCCCAAGAACAGGAGTAAAGCCAAGAACTAAGAGAACGAAGTCTTGAAGCTATTTCTAGGCGTACGAACCCGAAAACCCTATTTCGACCCATTTTAGCTCAAGTAAGCCTAAGATCTTGTTCCATAAACCTATAATATGTATTAGAATGTTTATAATACTCTTAAGATCATATATGAACTCTTGTTTGAAGCTTTGAATCCTCAAACCCATGTGTTTTTTATTAAAACCCTAAAAACGACCCTTTTGATTTTCTAGCTAACGGATCATTTTTCTAAACTTTTTTACGTTAGAACATCTTATTTTAGCTTATTATAATAAGCAATAACCAAAAATATCATTTGGAATCCTAAAATAAGCTTGCATGGCTTTTTGGACTTGTTTTGCAATATTTCCATGCATAGGGGTATATATCGTAACTTTCTGAAATTTATAACTAAAGGGGCTGAAAATGTCATTATTCTAAAGTTATAACTATAAGGACCTATTTTGCCAAGTTTCAAAGTTAAATGTTAATTATATAGGACTTAAATAAAAAGGAAAAAGTTGTAAAAGTTTAATAAGACCGAAGGTATATATTGGCCAATTTGCAATTAAAAATATAAAATATAGTAAAATTTTTAATATAAATTTTATAAAAGTATTATTAATATTATACAACCGATTGTATTAAAACCCAAACCATTATCGTTATCAATCCATAAATCGACGCATTATTTCGTTATTATATTAACATAATTTATCCATACAGACTAACTTTTGAAGACGTAAAAATCTTATCGAATCACGTTACTAGGAAGATTTTATATAATGGATTTCATATTGGGTATACGTTTTGACTATTTTGCTGGATTAATGATTTTATAGGTGGTCTGCTCCTCAGAACGTATTGACTTCTGAATTATGATGGCCCAAACAATGATATAATATTTTCATAAATCAATAAACAAAGATATACGTTAAACATCATGAAGTTTTGAAACATAAACCATCACACTAAGACTTGACATATCACCCCAGGTTGCGTGACAAAGCCTTTACTTCACTTGATATACTTTTGCCATCAATCAGATTTCCCTATACTGTTAAGGTGAGTTCATAGCCTAATTGTTAAATCTTCTATTTCATAAACCCGCGAGGGGGATACATGCTATAAACCATGAATACAAGTGTTTTCTAAATGTATGTTATCCTGATATATTATTGCATCTGTTGTCTAAGTCCCTTTATGCCAAAAGACCCCCACCATCATGGACCATTAATCACTTACGAGTGAACGTGAATATTGTGAATAGGCCTATTAGGATTGACGAATCTCGTTTGTGTTAGCCGGATAGGTAACCAAACGCACTATATTTGAAACTCATAGGTATATGACACTACCTACATGGGGTCATTATCTTATATATATGTCCATTATTAAAGAAATACCACTAGTCAGTTGAGTGTCTTAGCTTAGACGCATAAGTATTGTTTCCATAATAATTGTATTCATTGCAATTATTACACCTATGGGCGTATAACAACGTAACCCACTCTTAAGATGATTGTATTCACACTATTTACTAAAAACCTAAGAATTTCACTCAACAAATGTGTTGACCATTTTAGCCATGTTTTACTCAGGTAACTAAACATCTATATAGCACGGAGTGGCACGGACTAGAGATGGCTAACGTTTATCATTCAAACATCTATAGTTTTCATGTAGATTTTGGGACCACTCTTGTGTAAAACCTGAAGAAAAAATTAATGATAACTTTATCTTTAAAAACTGTCTCTTTTTGAGTCGTTTTCAGAGACTATAATTAATGACTGTTGTACTAGAAATAATACCCCAGATTAGCTATCGCTGTCTATATGTCCAAAAAATGGGGGTGTTATAGATTGGTATCAGAGCTACGGTTATAAAGAACAAGGTTAAAACCTTAACTATAACTACTTTTTTTTCCATCCAAGAAAGTCCTCCGTGCCATTTTTGAAATAATGTAAAAATACGTAACTATTATACTATTATATAAATAACTTATGTTATTTACTACTGGGTTGTTAACAGAGTGATGTCTTCTCCCAACCATCCTACTTCCGATATTGAGGATGCTTTTTCCTCTAACTTTCCAGACTATATCCCGGCTTCCCCGGACTATGTCCCAGCTTCACCAGGAAAAACTTATTCTAGCTCTTCAAATAACTCATTTGGTGTAGTTCCAATAGTTTCACCAACTCTTTCACTTTTTCATGATGACCCCTATATGAAGGTCATGCATGCATACTATGCTAAAGAATCACCTATTCCACCACCAACTATTGTGCCTCCATCTACAATGCTATCTCCAATGTTTAATCCTCAAGAATTCTTTCTCAGAGGAATAATATCACCTTAAGAAATAAGGCCATAATCAATCATTCTCCTCTACTTCTGCCCTACCTCAAGAATTTAAGATGGGAGAAAGCTCTCGTAAGACAAGTCTGGAACATCACGAGGAGCAAATTGAGGAAATTCTGAATCACCTGGATGAACTCTCTCTCGACCGCATTGAGCACATAGAAGACAAAATAGAAGGTCTCGAAAAAGGTCGGGTGATTATACAACAAGATTTTGACAATCTGGAAGCTGAACTCCAAAAGGCTCATGCTCAAATTGCTAAACTTCAAAGAAAGAAAATGGAAAATAACAACAAGATTGCTCCTAGCTCGCTTTAAGATTGCTAATCTAGAACAAATCATCAAAGAAATCCAAGTCCATCACAGCATACAAGAGAAAAGTCTTCTGAATGCAATGTACTGAACTCAAGAACAGCAGAAAGGACAACGAACTACTCGCATAAGATACAGTTTATAAAGCTTTTTGATAAACCTAGCCACTGATGTGTGGTATAAATAACAACACTTGTCAAATTTTGACTATGTACAGTACAAAGGCAAGTTGTTCATGATATAATACAATGGCAATCTCGTTATACCTTGTTGTTTCAAATACCGATATATTCCATCTAAAACAACTTTCTCTTATATCATCATCTCCGTCTCTATCGTTATGAATCATACCATGATTTCTAAATAAATCAATGATACTTATTTGATATGAATTATCTATGATTTCGATATCACTATTGTGACAATGTTTATTTTTTAACTTTAATCATTTTAAGACTTGTGATATCATATTATGTTGATAGAATGCCTCCTAAAAGGATGTCAACATCTGAAGCACCAGCCATAACTTAGGCTGCCATCAGGAAACTAGTTGCTGACAGTGTTACCGCAGCTCTGGAAGCACAAGCCGCTAACATGGCAAATACTGATAATACCACCAGACCAAGAGAAGCTCCTGTGGCAAGACAATGTAGCTATAAAGAGTTCATGAGCTGCCAACCTATCAACTTCAAAGGTACGGCAGGCACTATTGGTCTCATCCGCTGGTTTGAAAGAACTGAATCAGTGTTTTCCTGAACTGTACTGAAGACTGCAAGGTGAAGTTTGTTACTGGTACTTTAACTGAAGAAGCTCTATCTTGGTGGAATTCTTTTGCCTAACCTATTGGGATAGAAGAAGCTTACAAGATTACCTGGGTTGAATTCAAGAAACTTTTGATAAAGAAATACTGTCCCCGAACTGAAGTCCAGAAGATGGAAGACGAATTTTACCATCTGACTATGAAGGGGAATGATCTCAAGACATATGTGAGAAGATTCCAGGAACTGGCAACCTTGTGTCCCACTATGGTGCCAGATTCTAAACCTCAAACTCTAGAGGAAGCCATTAACATAGCCCAGAGGCTAATGGATCAGGTAACAAAGCACACTCCGGTGCAAGTATCAAGTGATCACAAACGAAAGTTTGACGACAGAAGAACTTTCAACTACAACAACTACCCTAATGATAACAACAACAACTACCGTAACACCAGCAATCGCTATAATAATCACCAACCATAACAGAACAGAAGACAGGAAACCTTTAAGGCTTATGTTGCCACCCTAACTAAAAATAATAGATATACTGGAAACCGTCCCTTGTGTAAGAAATACACTCTGCATCACACAGGACCTTGCACTGTTAAGTGTAATATTTGTAACAAGGTGGGCCATCTGACTAAGAACTACAGAAACAAAGGGCCAACCACT
>BQNB010167515.1:3853-13989 GCA_026074375.1 Tanacetum coccineum
TGTATTTATTTTGGAAGGTTGTATAATATATATTGCATGCATGCATAGTATTTACAAGTTACTTAGTTTACGTAAAACTTATAAATAAAATGTATGTTACTTGTAAAGCATGAACGTGATGATAATGACATGCCAATAATGTGTAGACTAAGCTTAGTCTAAAGTTGGTGCACGTACGAAGACGATTCTACCAATTTACGAGATAACCTCCCGGTTTTAGATTAAATCAAGTATGTAACAGTTCAAAATAGAAATAGTGCAAGTTTCTCATAAAATATTAACCTGAAAAATATTAGTTGTCACAAGTATGAAGTTGAAGGGAAGTGTAAGTGGCTTAGAATAGAGATCCCGATCTTAAGATCTTATAAGATCCCGATCTTAATCATGAAATCAGATTTTATCCGATTTAATCCTACTTTTCTCAAACCACAAAATAAAATACTACAAATATATGGATTGTGTTTTGTAGAATTTAAAAAAAACATATTAGTCTTCATAAACATCTCATAATCATAATTTAGGACAATATTTCTTTGAAACATTAATATAATTTTGTGTTTTGGTATATAATAATTTGTGAATTTGTATAATGTTGCAAAGACTGTTAGCCTCAAAATATGAGTCAAACAAGGAAGTTTCAGTCATCAAGTCAGGAAGCTTCGGCCTTTATTATCTACTTGTTGTAATAGGCTATAATGAGAACCGGCCTCGCTCATTTAATCTAATATTTTATATGTTGCGGGCTTAAGCCCAAGTAATCTCAAGCCTGACCCATGATCAAAACCACACGGCCCAACAAGCCTACCAAGGTCGGCCTATGTTGTGTTATAAATACACCTTCTCTATGTGTGGAGAAGGTTGGTTGTTCATTTGTAAACTTGAACACATTTAGATAATCCTCCAATTCTTCTTCATTCTTATTTCTTTCTCTCTCTAACTTCTTTTTAAGTTTTCTCTCTAGTCTTCCTTCCTATATTTTCTTTAGGTATTTCGTGTATGACTGATGATTCGTGGTTTGTGTTAGAGCTTATTTCGTATGTTTTTAGCTTATTTCGTGGCTTATATGCGGCTTATTATGTTCTAAACATGCTTATTTGATAAAAAGTTTTAAACTTTTCATAAGAAAACATTAGCTAGCTTAATATAGAGTCTAGTCATAGCTTATTTCGTTTAAAATAGCTTATTTTTTCATTGTTTTTATAGCTTTAATGTCGTAGCTTATTTCATGCTTATTTTATGTTTTAAGCTTTATTTTCAAAATCAGCTTGTACTTTTGTGTTTAAAACTTACTTTGCAACAAAACTTCTTATTTTGAGATTTTTTCGAGCTTATATTTTAAAGTAGCAGCGAAATAAGCAAGCTTATTTTCAGCGAAATAAGAAAAGGCGAAATAAGCACATGTGAAATAAGCAAAACGACGAAATACACACAGGTGAAATAAGCAAAACGGCGAAATTCGTACAGGTGAAATAAGCAAAAAGGCAAAATACGCACAGGCGAAATAAGAACAGGAGAAATACGCACATGCGAAATAAGAACAGGCGAAATACGCACAGGAGAAATAAGAACAACTAAAATACGCACAGGCGAAATAAGAACAGGCAAAATAAGAACAGGCGAAATATGCACAGGCGAAATAAGACTTAAAATTTTCCGCGAAATATGACAGGTTGTTGAATCCCGCGAAATATGACAGCGAAATATGACAGAACTTTGTAAAATCCCGCGAAATAAGACTATTATCTTGCGGTTTAGTGTCTGATTCATGATTTAAGCTTCTTATTTGGTACTTCAAAGACTTGTAACTCAACAATTGTTTCAAATTGATTAAGTGCTTCAAATACAACAACAATCACTTTACCTACTAAAGATCCTAAAAAATCATTTTTACTTCATAACACATCAATCATTCATCATGACTACTCCAAACAACAGTCAAATGCACAATGACATCATGGCAGCAGGTTCCAAAGACCGTCCACCAATGCTTGCAACAATGGCAGTCACGTTTCATGAGATATGTTGACACGAATCCTAACATGAAAGAGCTGAAGAAGTGTATTCTTAATGGTCTATATGTAATGACAAGAGTCCTTGTTCTAGCAAAATCAGCAACAGAAATAGATCCACCTATACTTGAGCACACTGTTCAAGAAACATATGAGAACACATTACATGTAAACCATGCTTACATTGATGCTGAAGCTGAAGCAATTCATATGATCTTGAGTGGAATCGGGGATGAAATTTATTTCATAGTTGATGCATGCAAAACAGCTCAAGAAATGTAGACAGCCATTGAACGACTGCAGCAAGGTGAGTCACTTAACAAGCACGATGTCAAGACCAATCTCTTTTGGGAGTTTAGCAAGTTTACTTCAAGAGATGGGGAGTCAATTGAATCATATCACTCAAGGTTCTACAAAATGATGAATGAAATGATTAGAAACCAGATGGAAGTTGCTAATATACAAGTCAATGTTCAATTTCTATAGCAACTTCAGCCAGAATGGTCACGATTTGTGACTGTTGTCAAGCAAACTATTAACTTAGACAAAGAATCGTACCATAAACTCTTTGACATTCTAAAGCAATACCAAAACGAAGTCAATGAAATCCGTGCTAAAAAGATAGCCAGGAATGCAAATCCTCTTGCACTTGTTGCTGCTGCACAATAGTATCCTAATGATAACTACTATCATGCACCAAAACCTCACAAAAATCAGACCACGTCCTCCAAACGCACATCATCAACAAGTTGTCATGCACCAACCAAAAACAAAGGCAAAGAAGTTGCTAAACCAATTACACATCCATCTCCATCTACATTTGAAGATGACAGTGATCCAGAACAGGCTCAAAGAGATAAGCATATGCCAAAGAGTATAGCCCTTATTTCCAAGTACTTCACAAAGATCTACAAACCTACCAACAACAACCTCAGAACCTCATCAAACTCTAGAAACAAGAATGTGGATTATACTCCAAGAACCAGGAATGACAGACAGATTGAGTAGTTTGGGAATCAAAGGACAGTAACAGTTGTTGGGGCTAGGGAGAAAATAGGTAATCAGGTGGTTCAGCAAACTAGGATACAATGTTTCAATTGAAAGGAGTATGATCATTTTGCTAAGGAGTGCATGGAAACCAAAACGGGTAAAAGACTATTCTTACCACAAGGAAAAGATGATGTTGTGCAAGCATGAAGAGAAAGGTGTGCCTTTAAGTGCTGAGCAGAGTGATTGGCTACAAGACACTGATGAAGAGCCAGATGAGAAAGAATTGGAAGCACATTATATGTTGAAGAGCCAGTATAGAAGATAGCCATTGGATGCACATTATTTTATAAGTACATGGCAAAGTTATTGGGAGGTTCTATCGTCACTGATGCAACCGAATTTTGGTTCTTTCTATGATAAGATCATTTGGAATAGGATGTACAAACTAACAATGAATAATATATGTTGTTTGTAAAGATAGACAACTTTTTGAGCACACTGATTCCCATTAATGTCCTAGTATGAGTCGATTGAATACGTTGTAGTAATGATTCCATCTGATCACCTGGATATGTGTAATAATGAATTCGACGATGACCAAAATGCTGATGATAATGATGAATATAAGGTGTGAGATTTGTCGATAACTTGGTAAGACTTTTCTGGGATTAATTTATTTAAAAAATAATCTATGGTTTTATATCGAAAAGTCCTTTTGATTTTGTCAGATTTTTTGAGGAAAGCGCGGTGAAGTTGACTTCGGGTGTCTATTTTGAGTAAAGCTGGGTTGCTGGGATTTAATGGAGGTATTAGGAGAAGAAATTTTGAGTCTTTGTGGTTGGAGTCACTCTTTGATTCATCTCCTCGTTTTTGGATGGGCTATATGTGGTTTTTCAGGTGTTTTTACGGGATGTATTTGGCGTTTAGCCAAAATGACTCGCAACGGCAGTACTGGCCACGAGCGGAAATAAGTATCGGGTTTTAAGTTAGCTTTTGGGAAGTGGTTTTAGGAATTTATTGGTTCAGTAATTCATAATTTAAAAATGTGGTTTCTAAATGATGAATCACGTGGAGGTGTGGGAGTTAGGGTTATCGGTATAACCAGTGGCTTATTTTTTCATGACTTCGGTTACAAGAACGTACACGGTTGTAAAAGTACAATTTTCGGGTGAATCTAAGAATGACAAGTATGTTTTGAGAGGATTATGGAATGCTTTCTAAATTAATGTGAAGGTTTTTGTTCAAAATTTGTGGACAAAAACTCGTATTTTGGTCCGACGCTGTCCGATAAATTCTCGCAAAAGAAAGAATTTTTTGGGCACGTCTACGTGCGGGAAAATGTTATCAGTATAGAAATGACCTCGAGATTATTGTAAAAAACATTTTTAAACTCTCAATGAAATATATGTAGTCTACAAATGGCGGTTCGATGGTTTGGGGACTTTAAAAGTTAATAAAAAAATTAAGTTTAAGTAATACCGACACGAAACGGGACAACCCCGCTAGCTCCTTGGATTGCTTGGAAGAGTAAGGGACACAGGGAGGGACAGGTGGGTTTTTTTTTCTAGTGGTTCTATTCTTGGTACCATAAGGTGTTAGCATTCGTCTAATTTCACACTGAACATGCCTTTTTACTTTCATTTGAAATCAAACAAAAAATTTCTCTCCCTCTTCCTCTCAGACAACTGTATCGATCAAAACACACAAGTGCAAAGAAACATTAACAACTTTTAAAAGATTAACAAGAACACGAGGTTAAAAATCAATAGTGGGTTGATAGATAGTAACCTCAAGTTATAGAAAGTATCCGGGTTGTGTTTACACTGGCAAAACCGAACCAAGATCATTCCAAACTTGTAAGTTTTCTCTAATGATTTGTTTAAACTGGTACTTTTATGTTGATTATGCTGTCTAAATGCCGGGTTGTCAGGTTGATGTGTTAAAATCAAAAACTTAAAAAAGAAAAATGTATGATAAATAGGGGTGTTATTTGTAGTCGAAGTCACAACAGACAAAGGGTTTGAAAGGGTTTCGATTGTTTGCATATTTGGTATTGTGGTTGGTAATTTATATTTTTATAGAAAATGCTCTTAGGGTTACTTTTGGAAGGTTGACTTAAAATAATGCTCTTCAAGGGTTATTTTGACTCTTGGGTTGGGGCTAGGGCAATCCGGTTTGTGGGTTTTGGGCTTTTTTGCTTCTGGTCCGACAAGAAGGAATGGCTGGACGTTTTGATTATCGGCTTTTTTAGCTTATTGGTTTCTAGCTTATTTGGTTTTTTGGTCTATCTTGGTTTTTAGCGCTTTCTGGATTCGGGCTTTATGCTTAATTTCTGTTGCGGGCTTTTTCGGTCTCGGCTTATATGAGCTTATAGCTCGCTCTGGTTTCGGTAATAGGCTTATATGCTTATTTTGGTTTCTACGTATATTAAGCTTATAACTATTTTTAGTTTCGGTATATACTTAGCTTATATTCAACTTATGTCGATTCGGCTTAATTTGGTGCGGTTTATTGGGCTTAAGGCATAATGGTCTTTGATTTGTACATTGGATTTATGAAAAGGATTTTAGACTACGTTTTAATATCGGGCTAAACTTAAAACCTTAACGGACCATAAGGCCCAATAGCAAAGTAAGAGGTTAATGGACTTGAATTTGATGTAGAAATAGTTATTGGACTATCATTGGGCTTTCGGGCCCAAAAAGGGAAAATTTGATTGTTTGGATGACTAAAACGAATGAATGGGTTTATAAATACTTACGGAAATGGAAAATGATCAATATGATCGGTTATGGACATTGTTTGGTTAAACATTTTGAAATTTTAGGACTTAGTCGGAAATTGTGGAAAAAGGAACTTGTTGAAGTTATTGAAATAGAAGGTTTGAAAACCTTGGAAACTTTTTACAAACGAACGGGTCATGTCGAAATTTTGTGAAAAATGTCACACTTAGAAAATAATGTGGGATGATTATTTGGAGTCAATTCTACTAAAGGACAAAAGACGACTTTTGTAAACTATAAGTGTTAAGGTTAAACGATTGAACGTGACATTCTAAGATGTCGAGATTTATATTGCCCCTTTTAGCCCGATAAAATGGGGAAAGTAATAGTAAAATATTATTATATATATATAAAGTGGGACTTTATTTTCAGCACCATTTTAAGTGTAAGAACTGCGAGAACTTTCAAAAACATATATGCGTGCCTTTAATAATTGTATTTCTGCACATATGTTCTAAAATGAACAAATATGTTTTTAAAAAAGCATATTTGTTCAAAAGAATTTGATGAGAAATTGGAAATACAAATTTTTTTCTTTGATTGTGTGCATGTATGTTCTTATAAGGCGTGCAATGGCAGTATTGTGACCGATTGTAAGGTTTTTGTGATAGAAGAGAAAGAGTTCATGATAATACAAAAGAACATGGGTGGATTCTTACGATTATTGACGGTGTGCATGTATTTTTTTGGTGAAAAAGTTTGTATGGGAAATAAGAGTTTTTCGACATAGATCAGGGATAAGGGTTGTATGAAAGACAGAACTGAGAATCTTTTGTGAGTAAAGAGAACGCTTGTACATAAGATAATTTTGTACAAAATATTATTGGAAGAGCGAAATAAATGTTAGGTCGTGGCCGGGCACCGTTGTGCGTATTAGAGATTGTTTGGTTCGTTGAGTAGAGATTGTTTGGTTCATCGTGTAGAGATTATCTGTGCGGTTATTATCATCTATTGAGGTGAGTTCTCGTAGCCTCACTTTTTAAATCTTTTCCGTTGGGGGAAAATGATACTCAAATATGTTTTGAACTGTTTTTCTGAAGTGTGCGAAATGTTATTTTGTTTTTGGGACAATGTTATGTGCTTATGACTGCTATGTGAATATTATGCGTTACATGATTGATTGGATCGGAGGGGTATGCCTATCCTAGTATCTGTGTGGTTCTTCGCCCTAAATATTGCTCCAGCTGGTAGGCTTTAGGTGCGGTATGTCATTCGGGGTTGTAACCCTAAGAGCGGTAGGACACGCTGTGATAAGACTAGCGGGGATGCTAGGTCTTGGTACATGATTAGCGAGGATGCTAAGTCACGAGTTTGTGATTGTTTGCATATTCATTGTCATAAAGCAAAATTGTCCAACTATTTGAGATATTGGCACATCAACTAGGTTTAGGGTTAAACCTACGAGCTCACCAACATTATTGTTGACGTTTTTCGAGTATCATTTTTAGGTGTGTTGCTAACAAAGGTAAAGGGGGAGTATCGGGGACCAAAGATGAATACATTTGAGAGTTATTTAAGGACAACTGTTTGACTTTTTTTAAGGTTGTGAAATTGTAAACTTTTGTAAATAAACTTTTGTAATTTAATGTGTAGTATGATCTTGTATCTTGTGTGATGTGAATCATTATGTCGTATTCTCGTGTTTCCGCCACTAACGGGGTGTGACATATTGGTATCCAGAGCCAAAGTTATAGAGAATGCTGGTTTTTATAAAAATGAAATTTTGTAAAAACGCAACTATAACCAAGTTGTTTTCATAAAACCTTGAACATGGTGGAAGTTAACTAGCCCGAGCAGTTCATGGTATCTCCTAAATTACGCATAGCCTGATCAACTATGCTTAATTTACAAAGGACTATGAAATGACGGGGGTAGTTTTCTTAAGCTATGTTAGGGGAAAGGGAAGGAATGTGTGAGTAGTGAGACCATCTGAAAATGATTGACTGTGAATTCATGAGAACACTTACGAGTGTTAGGACCTAGAGTGTTGTTGATTGCCTAGTGCTTGTCATGTTGCCTTAGTTGTAGTGCATGATGCCCTGAAAGCCTAGGTAGATATGTCGCTGGTAGCGATGTTAACTGAGGATGTGTCTTGGGTAGTTATGTTGTGTATTGCATAATGCCCTATGCGTTTTGGTAGATAAATATTGCGGGTAGCAATATGGATTGAGATGTGTTTTTTTAGTAGCGATGTTGTTATATGATATGATGCCCTAGGGTGCTTGCTTTGTGTTAAACCATAAGGGTGCTTGGTTGTCGTTCGTACCTTTTCGGTATATTATATATATATATATATACGGTTACGAACACCTAATTTCAAATGTTATGTTGATTATATATGTAAAGCATAGTGATGTTGGTAATTTGAGTAATGATATTTTAAACTAAGTATAAATATTAGAATATAAATAAATATATATATAATACAGGTTTACAATCCCAAATTTTCAATGTATGTTGATTATATATGTAAAACAAAGTGATGTTGGTAATTTGAGTAATGATATTTGTAAAGATACTTATACCCTTACCATGTTATCACATGTCACGTCTACCCCAACTTTTGTTGATTTGGAGACTATCACCCAGGCTGACAGAGCTCAGAGCTCCTGAGTGCCCGTCCTTTTACCTGATGACCCCTATGTAGCGGTTAAGCAGGCACAACTAGTTGATACATATACTGAGTTAGACCCAGAGGAGGCTCTCTAGAGGAAGAGGATTCCACACCATGTAGGTTTTATAGAGTACCCCTGTGTGGGCGAGAAGTGTCGAGCTTTGAGCCGTCAGTACTCGGACTGATCATCCTATTCACCATCTTACATCAGATTCCACCACACCACTATCATCCGATCATCCACTTACTCATTTTTCACCCACCCCTACACCTACTCGAGCCTCATTTCACCATAGGACAGCACGCATGACCGTGCATGCCCAGTCCGCCATGTCTCCTGGTTAGTCAACCAGAGTGGCAGAGGCGATGGCTTCGTCAGATCCAACCTTCCGAAAGAGGTATAGATCCTCTTACGAGACACCATCACCATCTTCGACCCTTCCAGTATGGAAGAGGTATAGAGGTACTTCTGAGCTCATATTAGATACTGATAGTGAGGGGGATGAGTTATGAGATGATGATACTGATGAGGATGGGGAGGATAAGAGTTTGGATGCGGATGATGAGAGAGAGGTCAGATGACGAGGATCGAGGTTTAGAAGACGAGGGTCGTAGTTTATAAGGAGAGGGACTTGGTTTAGAGGAGGATGAGGTAGTACCCGGGGGAGACGCCGTGAGTTGGCAGTGGAGGAGCACCAGGTACCCAGTACATTTGAGGCAGGTCAGATCTCTAGATCTATGCTAGAGCAGCTGGGAGCAGAGAGGGTATACGCATTTAGACAACCCACACTTACAACATGGGTAGATCCCGAGGATGATAGAGTCTACACTGATATTCTGACTTATCCACCAGTTGCACCTGTTCAGACACCGCCATCTCCTGAGTGGTCATCTGGTTCCTTACCTATTTCACCCTCATCCCTAGCAGTCCCATCACCCATAGCTTCGCTGGTGGCTACCCCAACAGCCACCATCTCGATTAATAAGGATCAGTTTCTAGAGGAAGGAGCGCAGTTAGAGCTCCACGGGAGCATACTCCAAGACCACACTCAGATTTTAGACGCGCTGCCACCTACTCTATTTGTAGATATTGATAGGGATGTGAGATAGCTATACACTAGGTCAGAAGTGGTTAGAGACGAGATATTCTCACAGAGGTACAGGTTTAGGAGTTTAGAGCGTGAGCAGGAGAGGACTGAGGTGGCTTTTAGGGCTTTGTGGAGGCTAGTGTTGGCATTAGAGGCTTGGGCAGGTCAGACTGATGCCTAGAGAGCAGCCCTGTGGCATGCTATATATGATACTCAGAGGGAGAACCATGATTTGAGGATGCAGCTTGCTGAGGAGAGGCATGAGCGATTAGAGTTGGCAGATCATGTTGTCAGGATAGAGAGGAGACAGGAGCCTAGAGAGGAGTAGTAGGATGTGTAGAGGCTAGTTTAGAATTTTGTATAACACTAAAACTGAGTTGCATCAGTTAGTGTCGGATCTAAGTAGGTAGTTGATTTGTAATAGACGTGAACTGATTATTATCAGTCGATAGTTGACTCTTATGGAAGTCATAGTTATTACGATAGAAGGATGATTTGTAGGAAATATTGGAAGAGTAATGAATGGTAGTATTCTTATTTTATACTGGATAGATAAATATGTTCTGTGCTTGCGATCGCAAATGCCTACGCATGTCCGCGTTATCTTACGGGCATGGGTGAGCGTTCCTATTAGTTACTTGTGAACTTGAAA
>BQNB010167517.1:2691-13989 GCA_026074375.1 Tanacetum coccineum
ACGACTCATGATTTAGAACTTGGTGCAGTGGTGTTCGCTCTCAAGATCTGGAGACATTATTTATATGGAACTAAGTATACGGTGTTCACCGATCACAAGAGTTTGCAATAACATTTTAGATCAAAAAGAGTTGAACATGAGGCAACGCTGATGGTTAGAGTTGCTAAGTGCTTACGATTGCGATATTCGTTATCACCCGAGGAAAGCAAATGTCGTTGTTGATGCCTTGAGCAGGAAAGAACGTGAACCACCGTTAAGAGTTCGAGCCTTAGTCATGACTATTAGCTTAGATCTTCCCAAACAGATCTTAAATGCTCAGACTGAAGCGCGAAAACCAAAGAACATTAAAAGTGAAGACGTTGGGGGAATGTTGATTGATAATGCTAAATTTCCAGAAGCAATTAGAGAACAAAAGTTGGAACCACGTGCGGATGGAACCTTGTGCCTCAATGGCAGGAGTTGGCTACCTTGTTATGGAGATTTACGGACCGTAATCATGCACGAGTCCCACAAATCAAAGTACTTTATACATTCGGGTTCTGACAAAATGTACCAAGACATTAAGAAACTATATTGGTGGCCCAACATGAAAGCCGACATAGCCACTTATGTTAGCAAGTGTTTGACCTGTGCTAAGGTCAAGGCCGAACATCAAAGGCCATCAGGATTGTTGGTACAACCTAAGATCCCTGAATGGAAATGGGACAACATCACTATGGATTTTGTTACTAAGCTTCCTAAGTCGTCGCAAGGCTACGACACCATTTGGGTGATTGTTGACCGACTCACTAAGTCTGCGATCTTCACACCGATGAGAGAGACTGATCCTTTGGACAAACTTGCAAGAATGTACCTGAAGGAGGTGGTCACGAGACATGGAATACCTGTCTTAATCATTTGTGATCGTGACCCGAGATTCGCATCAAATTTCTGGAGGTCACTTCAGAACGCTTTGGGTACTAATTTGGATATGAGTACTGCGTACCATCCACAAATAGACGGGCAAAGCGAGAGGACCATTCAAACTCTCGAGGATATGCTGCGTGCTTGTACAATCGACTTTGGAAAGGGTTGGGTTAACCATTTGCCATTAGTCGAGTTTTCATACAACAATAGCTATCACACCAGCATCAAGGCCGCACCATTTGAAGCACTTTATTGTCGAAAGTGTCGTTCACCTGTTTGCTGGACTGAAGTTGGAAAAGCTTAAATACTCGGTCCAGAACTAATTCAAGAGACCATTGAGAAAATCATCCAGATCAAGCAAAGGATGCAGGCCGCTCATGATCGACAGAAGAGTTACGCTGATCTGAAGCGTAAACCAATGGAATTCCAAGTCGGGGATAAAGTTATGCTCAAAGTTTCACCTTGGAAAGGGGTCGTACGTTTTGGAAAACGGGGGAAGTTAAACCCCAGATATGTTGGACCTTTCAACGTATTAGAAAAGGTTGGAAAGGTTGCCTACAAGCTTGAACTTCCATAAGAGTTGAGCAGAGTTCATAATACGTTTCATGTATCTAATCTGAAAAAGTGTCATGCCGACGAACCATTAGCCGTTCCGTTGGATGGACTTCATCTTGATGACAAGCTTCATTTTGTTGAGGAGCCAGTGGAAATCATGGATCGTGAAGTTAAACGGTTGAAGCGAAGCCGAATCCCATTAGTCAAGGTTCGATGGAACTCCAAGCGAGGTCCTGAGTTTACGTGGGAACGCGAGGATCAATTCCGGAAGAAATACCCACACCTCTTCGCAAAGACCGCGCCGTCGTCAAGTGCCGCGTCTTAAGCCTTGAGGACAAGGCTCATCTAACAAGGGGAGACTATAACACCCCGTGTTTTAGGGTCATTGACGTCATCAATAAATTCACTATGTACCTTTTGTATTGTACGCGTTTGTTTAAAACCGTAAACGTTAAGTTAAATCGCGTACGCTAAAAATTAGCGTTCAATGTAAACGGGCATTAAACAATTAAACGTTTGCATCAATCAAGTATTAAGTAATTATTTGAGAATAATTATTAACTTTTCATAAGTTATTTTTTTATCGGATACGAAAAGCGTTTACGTTTCGCGATAAATGACAATTAGGTATTCCCGGAACCGTAAAAATTAATCTACGCTTCAACGAATACCTATGTTTATATATAATGCTAAAAGTTTTATAAAACTTTATCTACATAAGACACTTGAGCCAAAATTTCAAGGGATTTCACAAACAATTCCAAACACTTGATTAATAAAATCTACACTTTACACATATTACTTCAACTTTTATTCAATGCATGTAACACTTCCAATTTTATTTACCAAGATAGAAAAGAAGCTAGAAAACACAAAGCCTAGAAATCATGGGATAATCTACACCTTAAGAGACCAAAGAACACTAACATTTATGATCCTTGTTTTGCTCATCTTGCCCCCTCCATGGTTCCCTTGACTCCAACGCCACTATTCCCCCCCTCCCCTTTGAAGTCTTGGTCAAAGTTAGCTAACATATGACCACCTTTATGTGTATATAATACTTACATGCAAGGTGATAACATACACACTCATAAACACTTGCTAAAAATCAATTTCCTATCTCTTTTTCTCTCTACATACACACGTCCCAAATAAGGAACCACAAACCAATCATACAATCTTTTTCTACCTCATTTACAAGCACTCACATACTATAACTAAGATACCTCAAAGTGTTATAAAGGCTTGATCAAGTCTTTAAAAGGATTTAAGCAAGAAAGGAAGGATTAGGGTTTTCAAACTAATCTAGGGTTTGTAAACTTGCAAGCTTGGTTTAAAAATCTAAACAATGGTTTAGATTATATTTCTCATCATCCTACATCATAAGAAGGTAAACTAAAACCATTTATGTCTTTACATCTATGATTTTTGTATATATATATAATGTTTATATAACTCATCACCATTAGGATGTTTTTTTTAACATGTAAAATGTGTTTTTACTTGTGATTATGAAATTGTACTCTTATACTCATGTCATGTTAAGGGTAATATCATGTTAAAATGAGATTATAAGTGTTGTACACTTTTGGTTTAGGTATAAAAAATGATTATGTATAAACTAATAATTAAGGTTTACTTAAGAAACTTATGGTTTATAAGTGTTAATATGGACTTGGTAACTTGGACAAATGGACAATAGGTGGACTAATGGACTCTAATATATGTATGTCATATAACATATATGGTATATAAGACTTGTGATAGATTACAAAGTTGAAAGTATAAAAAAACAAAGGTTAAATATGGACTTAATAAAGCCATTCAATGTTTCTGTCAAAAATTCGTATAAAAATGTATTTATTTTATATTTTTATAAAATACTACATCTCAAGACGAATCCGGGCATGTAAGAAACTTGAAAAACGGATAAATAACGAAAAAGTTACGGTAAAAACAAGTTATACGATAAATAAACGGATTTATAAAAGATTTTTTATAAAACAATTTATAAAAATTATATAAAACAGTAAGTTTAGTATTTTTTTTTTTAAGATTTTACACAGATTTTTTAGAGATTCCAAAAGTGATAAGAAACGAAAATTTTCAGTTATTAAACGAATGGTTTATGAATTTCGCGAGAGTTTACGACAATTATACTTCTATAAAACTATTTTTATAAAAGTTACTAATTTCAGACAGAAACTTTTATTTTTTCTGTTAAATCTTAATCAATTAGAACTTTCAATTACGAGAATCGTGCTCAAAGGAATCTCTAAAAACGGTAGCTATAACGAGAAGAAAATACGCCGTCGAGTTTTACGACACAAAACGATATCAGTGAATTTATAATTGGTTTTGTGAACAGTAAATGTTACTGTTCGCCATAGGTCCCAAAATTTGAAAATGTCAAATTTGATAACACGACTTTAATACGGAAAACGTGTGAGCGCAAGAAACACCTCAAACGGACTTGAAACGCGAAAGTTACGCCAATTTTACTAAAACAGTAATATAAACATTTTAACTTATTAAACACAATTTTACCAAAACAATTAGATGGTGATCTATCTATGTAGAATTGTATATGGTAGATGTTAATTACCATGCTTATGCACTTTTAAGACCTTATTTAAATAGGTTGCCTCTAACGATTTGTGTGAACGCTTTTATTATCTGTGATAAATTGGATCTATCAGTAACTCAAGGTGAGTTCATAGCCTCACATTTTTACGATTTCAATGATTTATAACTTTGGGGTGGAAACATGCTTTGTTTTGTAAATTGGACGCAAGTGTATATTTTATATTGATTACCTGTTTGCCTAAGTAGCGATAACCCAAGTTGAGCCCATTATCATGAACTGTCAATTGCATAGATGTAGTTGTGAATTACATTATGTGAGCGCGAATGTTATGAATATATCTATTTAGGATTGACCTCCCCATTCGGGTGATTAGCTATCACCGGGAACGAACGTTATAGCATGTCGGATTTGGGATGTTTAAGGGTTGAACATCTAATCGGGCAGAATAGCAATATTTATTATTGCGAATATAATTGTCGAGCTTCAGTGTCATGAGCTTAGGAAAACTTAATCGGATTTTGTGATGTCTGCATCTATTGCATTATCACGGGGAAGGTCTTGCGGTCCTGCATATTATAATTTACTAACCTATGAATTCACCAACAATTTTTGTTGACGTTTTAAAGCAATGTTTTCAGGTGGTCAATAGGCACGAGGTGCCAGGGATACATTGGTGACACTTTTGGTTATCACACTAAAGATTTGGATGTAATATGTTTTGGGAAATGTATTGTCAATGTTTGTAATATCAAACACTGAACAAGTAAAGCTGCATGCTTTTTGTAACAAGTCTTTTATCAAATCCAATGTATCATTTTAAACGACTTTTTGTCGTTCTTATATATCTTGTGCTATTGATCTGAGAAATAACACGCCCCGGATATCCTTATTCCGCTGCGACCCAATTTGGGGGTGTTACACTTGATCAGAAAGAGTTGAACATGAGACAACGCCGTTGGCTAGAATTGCTTGCAGATTACGATTGTGAAATTCGCTACCATCCTGGAAAGGCAAATGCCGTAGGAGATACCTTAAGCCGGAAGGAACGAATCAAACCACTCCGAGTTAAATCATTAGTTATGACCATTCATCCAAACTTACCCTCATAAATTCTCAAAGCTCAAACTGAAGCACTCAAAGAAGAAAACATCAAGGCTGAAAACTTACGAGGAATGGACAAATCATTTGAAATATGTCCTGATGGAACCTGATGTATCCAGAATCGAAGTTGGTTACCACTCTTTGGTAATCTGAGAGACTTGATCATGCATGAGTCCCATAAATTGAAGTATTTCATTCACCCAGGTTCTGAAAAAATGTATCAGGATCTAAGAAACAATTATTGTGGCCTACATGAAGCCAATCATCACTGAGTATGTTGGGCAAATGTTTAAAATGTATAGAGTTAAAAGTAGAATGTCAGAATCCATCAGGCTTACTGGTTACAACCATGTTTCCTATGTGGAAGTGGGAGAGATAACAATAGGATTTCATCTCAAAACTACCCAAAACTCATTGACGTGACACAATCTGGGGTCATTGTTCGAACTGTTCTTACCAAATCCGCACATTCATCCTACTTAAGGAGACAGATAGTATGGAAACCCTTACAAGATTGTACATATAGGAAATAGTCTCCCAGCATGGAGTGCCAATATCTATCATTTTGGATCGTGACAGCCATTTCACATCCAGATTCTGGCAATCATTACAAAGTGCTTTGGGTACTCAATTAGACATGAGTACGGCATATCATCCCGAAACCGATAGACAAAGTGAAAGGAACATTCAAACACTCGAAGACATGCTTCGAGCCTGTGTTATAGATTTTGGAAAAGGATGGGAAAGACACTTACCATTGGTAGAATTCTCATACAATAACAGTTACCATGCCAGTATCAAAGGCAGCACCATTTGAGGCACTTTATGGTCGAAAGTGCAGATCACCTGTTTGCTAGGCCGAAGTTGGAGATGTTCAACTTACAGGACCAGAAATAATCTATGAAACCACTGAGAAGATAGCGCAAATTCGACAACGCTTGCAAGCTACAAGAGACCGACAGAGAAGTTATGACAATATAAGACGAAAGCCTTTATAAATTCAAGTTGGAGATCATGTTATGTTGAAAGCATCACCTCGTAAAGGTGTCATTCGATCTGGAAAACGAGGAAAGCTTAACCCCTAGTACATTAGACCATTCAAAATCCTTGAACGAATTGGCCCAGTGGCATATAAACTAGAGCTTGCTGAAGAGCTCAGTAATGTTCACAATCATTACTTTCTACGTTTCTAATCTAAAGAAATGCTTATCTGACGAATCCCTTGTCATTCTAATGAAAGAGCTTCGACTCGATGACAAACTCAACTTTATAGAAGAACCAGTGGAGATCATGGATCGAGAAGTCAAGCAACTGAAGCAAAGTCGTATTCCTATAGTCAAAGTAAAGATGGAATCTTAATGAGGACCAGAATTTATGTGGGGAAAGCGAAGATAAAATTATGCCAAGTATCCACGTTTGTTTTCAAAACATACTACGCATCTAACTAAATCTCGAGACGAGATTTCTTTTAAGGGGGGAAGACTATAACAACCCGTAATTTACATCAATGTAATTATCCATCTATTAAATTAGATGCACTGTAATATCCATCTATTAAATTAGATGCACTTTATATACCACCTTTTAAGGTAAATTTTTTGCATTATCTTTATTATGCCAAAGGTAATTGCATCTCTAAAGTAAACGAGTCACGCTACCTCAACAATGCCTTCTATATCTACTTTTTTATTATCATGTATAAATACTAATATGTCAAGTATATATCTTAATAATAATTATACAAGTACATATATCCATTTTAACAATACTTTTTCAAAACTTTATTTCAAAACAAGCAATCAAAACTGTTAACGTTTACATCAAAACCATATTATATGGATTGTATACATAGTAAATGAAATTGTACAAAGCCTTTTAAAAGCATGTGAGAAGTATCATAGCACCACATTAGATATCATTTTCCCTCCTTAATCAAGTTACAACTTTCTAAGCTACAATGTACAAGGCCAAATAATGAAAAGGAGTCAAACTAGGTCATTTTACCTCCAAAATCATTCTAGTTTCTTACTATCACTTTAGCACAAGATACAAGCACTTAATGCCTGACTTCTAAACCCTAAACCTAATCCCTAAATCATTCTAAAACCTAATCTAAAACCCTAAATGAAACCCTAAAACCCTAATTTCACTTTAAACCTAAACCTAAACCCTAACCTTAAACTAAGCCCTAAACCTAATCCGAAAAACCATAAACCTTCATCATAACACTTAATCTTTAAACCTTAAACTTTCTTAAAACCTAACCTACTCGAATTCAAAACCCTAAATCCTAAGCCGAACCCTAAACCAACCCGTCACCCTTTTTGTTTTATTTTTACCCATTTTTAAGCTATCAAGCACCTCAATCACCTTCATGACTCACCTCCTTGTCATCTTAAGCATATATGAACTCTTGTTTGAAGCCTTGAATCCTCAAACCCAAGTGTTTTTGGTAAAAACCCTAAAAATGACCCGTTTTAATTTTCTAGCTAACAAATCCTTTTTCTAAACTTTTGTTACGTTGGAACATATTATTTTAACTTATTCTAATAAGCTATAATCTGCAAATATCATTTGGAACCCTAAAATAAGCTTGCATAGTTTTTTGACTTGTTTTGCAGATGTTTTCATGCATATGTGGGTATTATATCGTAACTTTCTGAAATTTATATTAAAGGGGCCTGAAAAATGTCATTATTCAAATTTATAACTATAAGGACCTATTTTTCCAACGTATCTAAAGTTTAAGGTTTTAAATTATATATAAACGTGTATATATAAGGACTAAACTTGTTAATGTTTATAACCAAGGGTATATATTGCCATTTTTGCAAACTTAAAAATATTCAATATAATATTTTTAGTTAAATTATAAAATATATATTAATATTATAAAACCCGATTTTATTAAAACCCGACACATTAATCGTTATTAATCATCGATCGGCGGCATTTACTAAAAACCAATTACGTTTAATTTATTAACGTTAAGTGATCATCGACTAATTTTGTAGAACTTAAATATCTTAATCGTTATCACCGCTTATAGGGGAATTCATGTGAGGAGTTTCGATTTGGGTATACGTTTTGATGAGTTGCTGGATTTTACGATTTTAAAGTGTCCTGCTCCTCAAATGTTTACTACATGACCTTGATTTATGTGACCCGAACGTGATACTAATTTCCACAATTAATAAATAAAGTTAAACTTTATAAAGTTTTGAAACATAAACCATCACACTAAAACTTGACATATTACCCCAGGTTGCGTGATGTAGCTGTTACTTTCACTTGATATACTTTTGCCATCAATCAGATTTCCCTTGTTAAGGTGAGTTCATAGCCTCGCATTTTAAATCTTCTAATGTTTTCATAAACCCGCGAGGGGGATACATGCTATAAACCATGAATACGGTTTTTCCAACTGTATGCAATCCTGATATATTATTGCCTAAGTCCTTACTTTTGCCATTAAGACCCCACTATCATGAACCGTTAATTACTTTTCGGAGTAAGCGCGAATGTTATGAATAGATCTATTTGGGACTGAGCTTCCCCGTTAGTGTACCTATACTTTCTGGTAACCAAACGCACTTCATTGTATGACTTAATGGGGGTGTTTGGCAAAGGCACCCGTTGGGGTAATTTATTATGATTATTGATTATCTCAAGGTCTCGGTGCATGAGCTTCGGTCAATAATACTGTTTTCTATAATAATTGTATGTGTTGCAATTATTACACTTATGGGTGTATAACAACGTAACCCACTATTGAACTTGTATTCAAACTGTTTACCATAAACCTATGAATTTCACTAAACCATTGTGTTGACCTTTTTAGCATGTTTATCTTAGGTATTTGACCAACTTATGGCACGAAGTGGCACGGACTTGAAGATGGCTAAACTGTTATCATTCAAACTTTAGGTTTTCATGTAGATTTTGGGACCTCTGATTGTAAAAACTCTGATGAAATAATGAATGATAACTTATCTTTTAAAAACGTCTCTTTTGAGTCGTTTTCTATGATTATGACTGTTGTACTATGAAATAATACCCCATATTAGCTTTCCCTGCTATATGTCAAAAATAGGGGTGTTATATATGCTTAGGTCATAATAAATAATTATACGGCTAGATGCACATGAGCCAATAGGGTCACATACGTATACACAGATGTGATAATGTAACTATTTTTGTTATGTTATATATTGTCACACCCCCAAAATATCATAGCGAAAGGGTAACCGGGGGCGTGACTTCATAGTACGAGAAACACAAGAATATAAAGAACCACCTCTATATGAGTCGTTTTAAAAAGTCATTCTTTCGATACATTCAGATAAAATAAGTTTTCACAATACATCCCATTGTATCATCACATAATATAAAGTAGTTTGAAAAGGGTAATCAAATGAATGTAGTTTATGCAAGAAATCACCATGTGACACAACCGTGATGTGAGACTCTAACAATGAGCTCCATGATGCTAGCCATGATGTTTTCAATATAAGGACCTGAGAAAATACATGCTAAACATCAACGTAAAGTTGGTGAGTTCATAGGTTTAAGTAAAATATCAGTGTAGACCACAAGGTTTTCGTGTATGACTATTATAACAAATACAATGTCACATGAAAAGTATTACTATTGCGCTAAGTTCATGACACCAAAGCCTTAACGTTTACGTTTTACATGTTGTTGCCCCTGTAGGTGTCTATCCTAAGAACACCCAAAGTTCCCCAAATGAAATACGCCCGTTTAACATGGTAGCCCGTAGTTGTCTACCAGGACGGGGGTTGTCAACCTCAAAGATCTATCGACAACATCCGTACTTACACAAAGTAATTAACGGTTCATGATAGTGGTGAGGCCAGTATGGGATAACGGGTATTTAGGCAATCAGTAAAAGCTTAAAGTACTTGTGTCCATAAGTAAAACGAGCAATGTATTCTCACCCTAAATTATTTCAAAACAAGTATAAACCATGTAAAAGTGGGGCTATGAAACTTATCTCAAGCAAATAGGTGATTTGGTAGTAGTACGAGTACAAATGAGTCAAAGTATCCTAACCACGACCTAATTTAATAATAAGGCGCTTTAGGTTTACAACATGAAGTGAACTATATGCATATGAGTTTTATAAACTTTTTATCACCTTTGTATACTTGTGTCTAGGGTTTACCAAGTTATAAATGTGGCTTAAAATCAAGTTTACTAAGTATTTAGACATAGAAAATTCAAAGTAGTTTTTTGTGGACAGTTTTACATTCGACTTATCAGGACTATAACTCATTCATTTTCTACTGAAATTAGTCCATTCCAAAGCCTATATTGAAGGTTTTTGAGTTGTATTTCCAAAAATATAAGCCTTACATTTTGACTCAAAGCTTAAAGGGTCCAAAAGTGCGAAACAATACACGGATGTTAGAGATGGGAATTTCCCAAAAGTTTTACCCAACTTGTTTTAGTCATAACTCCTTCAATACTTAACCTCTTTATCTGATTCAAGTTTCTAAGTTTAAGTCTAGATCTTAGCTTCAAAAATTTCAAAAGTCCCAGCTTCCCAAACTACTCTTAAGGGGCTCAAAAATTCGTATCATGTTCAATGTGAAAATCTGGACACTTTGTCTTGCACAAAATGTTTAGAATACTAATAAATTTCCTAAATTCATAAAAATTATAATAGAACTTCCTAAGACATAGTATTAATATGTGAAGCTAAGAAATATGCCATAAGTGTTCTTTAAAGTGGTGAAAACATGTGTACAAGTCGACACAAAAATATTTCAGAATTAGGGTTTTGAACTTACAAGTTTATTCAAGTTTTTACACAACAACTATATAATGGTGATATGAAAACAAATATGAAATGATTTTAATGTATTAAAATCATATAAATGAAATGATTACAATGAGGTGGTGGTGATTTGAGAGCAAAGAGTGCACAAATTACCCAAGAACACTAATAAAACCATAATTTTACTTCCAAAACCCTAGCTTATATTCCATAAAGCCAAATCTTGCAAAACCTTTGTAAAGATTAAAGAAACGTTGATAATCTTCTAGGATCGTTTAAGTTATCTAGGATATTGATAATTGCTAAAACACACATCTTTTATACCCTGTAAAATACTATAAAAAGGATT
>BQNB010167518.1:0-13989 GCA_026074375.1 Tanacetum coccineum
AATACACACACCCATAAATAATTGAACAATTTAGATCCATTCAACCCAAATGGACTCGACACTCGCAGTTATTAAGCCAAACTCACACGCACCTCTTATCTAAACAAATTTTCAAAGCAAACCCGCCCGTCGGGCAGGTTATGTAACTAGTTATTAGTTATATATGTATAATAGATTAATAGATAAAATATGTTCACATTGAAAACGTGTATATCACTACAAGAAAAAAGCCTTTTTGCGACGTTATTTTGCGACATATGTGTGCATGTCGCAATTGGCGACATATTAGCGACACTTTAGCGACACCAACTTCGACAATGTCGCAACCCAAGTCGCTCTCAGTTTTCAAATTATACTGTCGTAAATCTTGTCACAAATTATGTCGTTATTTTTTGCGACATTTAAGACATATCGCAAACGAAGTCGCTAATTTGCCAACATTCAAATAGACATAGCTAAATGAGTCGCTAACTTGCGACTTTACGAAAACAAGTCGCTGTTTGTGTCGTAACTTAAAGACTTACGTAATCCGAAACGTATATAGATAAGAAAAATGATGAATTAGTTTTTTAATCCGAAAACCATAATATTAATTTCACAAATATACAACAAAGTAAAAACCAAAATAATATAATAAAAGAGATTGCTTGCTTATATTTAAAAAAAGTCAAATTAGGCAATTAGTACACCGCCACGCCAAAATTGAATAATCCGCAACGCCATTGTTTACACCGCAACACCACCGGGATAATCACTTTGACAAATTCATTTTTATATATTTCTCTTCGCCCCAATTTTGTTCCCGGCATTCAAATTGGGGATTCCACATCATTCGGTGCCCTAAGAGCTCTAGGTACCGTAACGCCGTGGGGTCCGGCATTAACGTCGTGGCCGGCGTTACGGTACCGTTGATCCGAAATTGACGACGGCGTTGGTGGCCAAGTTGACATACCAACGCCTCGTTGAGGCTTGTTTTAAAAAAAAAAATTGGTTAAAAATTTGAAAATGGCTATTTTAGCCGGTTTTTAAAAAAAAATTAATTTTTGTTTAAAAACAGTCGGTAACGGCTAGTTTTTTTTTTTTTTAATTTAAAAAAAAATACCCCAAACTGCTAGTTTTTTCAAAAAAATAATTTATTTTTTCTAAATATTTTTACCCACTATATATATCTCATTTCATCCTCAACAATCTTCATCCTCAACCTATACATTCAATCTTCATCCTTCCAAAAAAAAATGGCCGACTTTCCCAATGAAGACTCGTTTTGGAACCTCCTTAACGCTGGCACGATGGGTTCCGAGTCTACCTCGAATTCTTAATTCCCCGGCTTTTCTAGCCAAGCTCCGATGACTCCCGAGCAACAAGCTTTTCTTCAATCTCAACAACAAGCTTTTCTTACATTTCAACAAACTTTCCAAAACATACAACAAAATCCACCACAACAACAAAGCCAATCTTTAAAAAATTTCCAAAAATGTACCAAGGATATGTTGACAAGCGAAGGACACAAGCGAAGGACACGTTTTGGATTCGGGTTATGCACAAGCGAAGGACACGTTTTGGATCGTAACGTCGGGCGGTCACAAGCGAAGGACACGTTTTGGATTCGGGTTATGCACGAATTCAATCGGAAAAATTTCCAATAAAGCTCGGATGAGCCTGTATCTCGGTCACAAAGCGAATCGTTTAGACACGTTTTGTGTAATTTTTTATTTTTTTACCGGTTGTTTTTTTTTTTTAGGAATTGTAATTTTAATTTTTAATGAATGAAAATGAATTAATTTAGTTTTAAAAGTGATGAAAAAAAATAAAATAGTGGGTCCCAAAAAATGGTGTTATTGAGTTATGGTTACCTGGGGTTTTTTGGATGTGAATGTGAATGTGAAAAAGCTGACGTGGCAGCCCAAAACTTGGTGTTACCAAGTTATGGTACCTTGTGCTCTAATTACAGTCACCACCACCATGTCCACCACAACCTACATTGCTACCATATCTGCCATTGCAGCGCCGTCTACGCCATCGGCGCACCGCCAGTCTAAGCCACCATTGCAGCACCACTCACGCTACTAACACCATCATTGACGTAAATGGTGAATTCACCGTCAATTTTGAGTACAACTTAGTGTATGTATGTGTTTTACTGAACTTTATGCGTATGTTTGCTTTGATACTTAAATATCATAATTTCATTTATGTTTATGAAATCTGAACACAAGGTATTGGATGAAATGCTTAACACTATTGATTGCTAGGATTGGTATTTGGGATTGTGAAATCAAACCTGCACATAAGGTGTTCGATGAAATGCTTACCTGAAAACTAGATTTATTGAGGTGGTGATTTGATAGATTTAGTAAAATTGTTAATTGGTTGTTTAATTAGTGTTATCATGCTTAATTAGTGATTTGTTAGCATGCTTTTTGGTGTAAATAGTTAGGGTATGTTAGTACTATTGAGTATAGAACTAAGTTATTTCGCAGAACTTGTGTCTTGGGCGAGTTTTTAGTCGGCAGTAACAGCCATTGGAAACGAAAGCTCGTAACGGATGTCGAAAACAATATCCATTGACCAGGCATGTTCTGATTATGTTTTAGGTTGGATCGAAAAATTTCTAGCTTACTATTATGTTAAAGATGAAATTTTTGCCATTTTTAAAACATTAAAAAGTTAACTTGAGTCCATGATAAACATATGAAGCTTATGATGCTATAGTTGATATAGTGGTGCTCGAAAGTCATGTTGTAGAATTAACTAGTGGACATGGGCGACACTGTAGGTTAGTGATGTATTTGACTAAATATAGAAATGAGAAAAATGTTGCTATAAGAATTGTTGAAAGAGTTGCTATGACATAGTTTCTAGTGGTTGTAGATTGACATATTACCAATGACGCTTTTCTTTTGCAGCAATGGTGTCTGGAACTGTATGTCTGCATAAGCAGCTTTAGTTTGTTGTTGTGTATTGCCACCAGATATAGCGGCTGCGCAAATTGTTAGTATAAATTCCCATATTTTCTAATGTGATAATAATACATTTTTGGTTTTCAATAGTGAAGGGAAATCCCATGAAGGAAAAGATTTTGTTAAATGTGAACTCTGGTACGGAGTCTGAGATCATGTGCAGTATTGCTAGTCATCCTTTAAGGGTATCCATGTTAATTCTAGTTCTGTATTTTGCAACGTACTAATTTTCGTTCTTGTTTTTTCATCTGATCTAATGCGTTTTTTCTTTCTTTCTTTTGTAAGGAAACAAGACAACAGGGTGGGGACACAAGCTTCTCATATGAGGCAGATGTTAAGAAATGGTCCTCTCAAGACTTTTCTTTTGCATTCTCAGTAAGCTTTTTCTATCTTTCTGTTGTATTAGAACGACGTAGATTCGATCCATAAGAGTAAACATTAAAATATGTTATGTTAAACAAAATTCAGGTTTTCAAGGCGGATATCCTTTAGTCGCCATATAAACCATTTGTTTTGTGGCGTTCAGACTTATATTCATTCTTTATGTTGGTCTCTTATTTTGTGGTTTTTGTACACTCTTAAAGATTTTCATAAAGGAAGTAGTATTTCCACTAGACATAAGCGTAAGCATGCAAGATGACCCCCTTGAGAAATCAAAAGATGTAGTGTTAGGAGTTCTCTTAGAGCTTAATCAAGAAGTTACCCTTAACATCATTGCCTTTAATGGAGAAGTTGTTAGGTCTTGATTTACCTTGAATCACACAATATAGAACGATTTAGAATAGAGAGAATTAAGAGATGAAGACAAGGCTTTCATAATTTTCCAAATTTTATAAAATAGAGAAAAGGGAAGGAAAGTGAGTTTGTTACAAGCCTTAACCACCTAATGATGATTAGGTGGGTATTTATAGGAGAAGGAGGTTGGCTTTTCTTCCTTTATTTCCTAATTTTGCAATCTAGTCCCTATTCTTTGGATAATATGCTATTTTTTACTTTTAGCATATTTCTCCTTATTACAAACTACTTTCTACTTTGTAAAATAAAGACTAAACACTAATAATAAATAAAACCACTTAAAGTATCATAATTGACACTTTTATGATCCTAACAATCTCACCCTAAGGGTCGATTATTCTGGGCATTCCTTTCTTAATCCTAGTGGTCTTCCGTTCACGTACATTTTCTAACGTCTCATTTGATCATGATGCTTCAACCGTTCTTCAATCTCTTCCTCAAACAGTTGCAGGTATTCAATATCTTCTTTACTATGACTTGGAGTCACATATCCATGTTTCACATCATTATTATAACTTTTCAACCCTTCCAAGACTCTTTTTAATGTAGCATCACAGAACTTATGAACCTCTTGATGTCTCATCACTCTCTTTTCTTTCTTGTTGTTCTTGTATATAATGCCATATTTTAGTTCAGAGACGATGGAGAACATCTTGTACTTCTCAATGCCCGGGAAAGTAATTGTTGGTGCAGTATGATTGACCTTCTGGTGATAGCTTTCCATACCTAGCTGGAAATCATGTACTCTTTCCCAGATCATTGTACTCCTGATGAAGACTGACAATGACCACAACAGTCCAGTCTCAGCATAGTCATCTACCTTGCCGTTAACAATTAGCAAGTACATATCCTTAATATTAATCTTGTTGAGGTTCTTGTAATCTGACTCTGTGATTGATACTATGCTACCATTTGCTCTTCTTGCAATAATCTGTGTTATAGATTTGTGCTCATGTCCAAGTTCCTAATAAGTCTTGATGATTTGAACAATATTTAAATTTGAGTAGACTACTTCCTTTGACTTTCCGGGTTCTTTTTGTTTCTTAATGTAGAAGATCTTTGCTTGTGAATTCTTCCAATGTTCGACATTATATCGAGCATAAGGATTAAACTTCTTCACATATTTATCTACCCATCTAGAAGTTCTTTCTTCAATATCATCATCAAGAAAAATAACTGCAGGAAACTTGTGAAGTGACATCACAATCTTCTCAGGTCTTGAGTTTCCTTTCTTTAGGTACAATAGATCTTGATTCACCAAAGATAGTGCGGGAGCTTTGGGATCTCTTTGACAACTTTGAACGACTGAAGTGGGCTTTTGTGGATGTGGTGAGACTAAGATTTCTTTTCTGCTTTCCCACACAATGTCATTCTTCAAGAAGTTTTGCATCTGATCAATGTGGTATTGATGCTCATATCCTAAAGTGCATCGTTGTCTCAACATCTCATTAACAACTTTGCGTAGTTTTGCTTCATCACAGTTTGTGACATTTCTTTCACAAGTTCTTGTAACACTTTCTCAGTAGGAAGCTCATCATCATCTATGGCATAAGAATCCGTCTAAAAATCAAAGTCATCTCATTGTTCTTGATTACCTGACATAGATGGACCTGGTTCACTTTCATTGACTTGACCAGATGATGATTCTCCAAACACATAGGTTTTATTCTTAGTCGTCTTCTGCCTCTTTGCACTATTCTCCCCCTCTAGATGATCATCATCATGAGGATCGTCCTAATCTCTTAGGCGAATGACAGAAGGTCTACGAGAAGTATCGGACACATGAAGTCTTTTAAACTTGTACTTGAGTGCGAGCCTAATTGGTAAATCATCCTGTTGCAATTGAGAATTATCTTTCATGGTCAGATATAATTGATATTGTTGTTCTTGTGCAGAAGCTGGGCTGGCTTGAGCTGGGTGCACATGCAAAATATGTCTTGACATGTAATTCCTGACAGATGAATCAACCTGAGAAGGAATATGGTTAGAAATGGCATTGTTAATTTGCAAAGAAATCTCTGCCCGAAGATTCTTGCGTTCTTGCTGAATCGCATCTGCAATCATCTTTGCCACATCAGCTTAACTCTTTTGTCTTTCCATTATAATCCCATGTGTAACATATATTGGTACTTGTGTCTTGGTAAGTTCCTTAACACGAGTATCTACCATTTTGGACAACGACTCTTCCATAACTTCTTGTAAATGCTGAGCAAGCTCGTGAAACTTCTCTCTTGGCATGAACCTTGTCTTTAGATGTTCAAACAAATATCTGTAGCGTCCTTGCAGCTCATCAAAGAAACTCTTGTATCATTTGAAATGGACAGTCTTGGGTTTAAACAATGATAAGATGTGTTGTGAAGCAGATAATTTTGGTTTTGGTGAAGATGATGATGGTGTAGAAGATAAAGGTGGTGGATTATTAACCGTCAATTCCTAGAGTTTCTCAGTATCCAAAGATATGAGAGTAGAATGAATCCTAGAAGATCTAATTGTTGTAGGGGATGGTGTATTCCTAGACTCCTCTACATGCTTCCTTTTTTCCCTTCTTCTCAACTCATAATCATCCTCTGCTGACTATTCCTCCTCTTCAATATCATTTACAGGTTGTTCAGCAACAGTTATCTCCACTTCCGAACTTTCCTTATAACTTTTCGGCTCTAACCTAGTGCCAGGATCATTTTGATTATCATTTTGCCTAAGGGTAGAACTATCAACCTCAACATTTTCTTCTGCATTCTTCGTTCCTTAAACTAGTTTCTCAATCTCCTCTGCCATCAAGTGCTCTTTAACTTTGTCATCATTTTGTTTGGCTTCAAGCTCTTTATGACTTTTCTGCTCTGTAAGACTCAGCTGAATTGTATCTTGTAAGATTATATCGTTAGCCTCATCAGCAGTTGGAATTGGTGTTGGTGGAGTAACTCGTGTTGAGCGTCTTTGTGGAATACAAAGTCTAATAATAGTAGACTTTTATGAAGCTCTTCATGACTTTTCATCATTTTGTTTGGCTTCAAGCTCTTCATGACTTTACTGCTATGTAAGACTTAGCTGAATTGTATCTTGTAAGATTATATCGTCAGCCTCATCAGCAGTTGAAATTGGTGTTGGTGGAGTAAGTCGTGTTGCACGTCTTTGTGGAATACAAAGTCTAATAACAGTAGACTTTCATGAAGCACTTGACTCTCCTTCGGCTACATCAGGGTTAGGTGTCCTAGGGGTGCTAGTTGTCCTATGCGTTCCCTGGGTAGACTCAATCAGCTGTGACTGATTCATAGGAACATCTACTCCGAACACTGCAGCATACATCTGATAATTCTCTGTAAGCTTCATCTCATCGGTTATAATCCAACTCGGAATTTCATTGACTCCGTCCTTATGCTTCCCTGAATTGAATATGCTTTTAAATATCTCATCATCTTCCAAATTGTGATACTTATCACGAGCTCTTCTCGAGATTTTAGGGAACGCAGTCATGTAATGACTCACTATAAGCTTTGTGAATCTGGGATAAGGAATCAGTGTTGTTAGATGTTCAAGTGAGTAGTGGAATCCTTCCTAAAGCAATTCAGCATAGTCAACATGTATATTGTTGACAAAGCAGTACAACAACTATATTATTTGCAAAGGCGGTTGATCATATCCAGTAACTTGTGCTGTCAGACATCTTGCAGAGTGTCTACCACGGTTGTACGAGACCGGTTGTCTTAAAGTTGGATGGTGATCTTAACTCCTGTGTGAAACCAAGATCGTTAATGTAGAATGGAACCATCTCTAAGAACTTTGGAGCAGGGACAAAACGATCATGATTGTTGTTAGTAGCTTGAGGCAAGTGAAATATTGTCCTGAAATCATCAGGAGTCAGAGTGAGCTCTTTCTTGTCAAGCACAAACTTGAGCCTATACTTTAATCCATCTTCCTTCAAAGTATGCCAGAATTGCCCCAAGTATATCCATGGCACTGATGAAGAAGCAGCAATGCTGAATCTGAGAGGATGATTTTAAAGGATGTTTGCCAGGATTTTGCTTTCATTTGGGCACAACAGATGCTCAAGATCAATCTTTTTGTTGGCATCCATGAGAGCATAGCGTTTGTTGGGTGGACACAATTCATCTTGGTGAACATCAGCTTGTCTTTGTGCTTGTGGCATGATGAATTCTGAATGATTGATGACAAGATGTTAGATAACAAATAATTTATATGACATTTTTGTCTCTTTCCACTCTGTCTGTTTTATATGTTTTGGCAATTCTTTTTGAACATATTTTTGATCAGTTTGTTTCTCATGTCCTTTTCTTGCTTTTTCTAGCACATGTCATACGCTTTATTCGCATTTTTCTTTTGATTTTTCTTTTTGTGTGTTCTGGCATTTCTTATTCGAACACACTTCAGATTTGCTTTTTCGCGTATGAATTTTGTCTCTCTTTCTGTTTAGAATATTCTCACCAGAAATTCTTTGTGAAATGATACTCTTTCAAGAATAATGAAGATTCTCTTTGATTTTGAATAAGACTTTATTTTGAAAAATTCAAGAGAAATCATTCAAATTCTTAAAACTTTTTGTGAAAGAGTACCATTTTTGACACAATACAGAAATTTGAGAACCTTTTCATAAATCTTTTGTGCAAAATCATTTTCTATGATAACATAGAATCAGTCAAACTCAATTCAACAATTGAATGGTCACTAAGTCACTCACTCCTCATTCTGTTCATTGCAGAAAACGGTCGAAACCGGACATGACTTAGACCACTTAAACAATTGAGAATAGAATTATCAGACCATAGTTATTTTGAAATTCTTCATTTTTGCTTCTTGTAATGAATCTTATACCATGTGAACGAACACATCTCATTCATCAACTGAATGGTCACTATGTCACTTACTCCTCATTCTGTTCAATGCATAAAACGGTCGTAACCGGACATGACTTAGACCACTTAAACAATTGAGAATAGACATATTTGTCACAAGGTCTAAAATTCATCAAAACTTGATCAACTTTTGCTTTTTCACAAACGTTTGAAATTCAACTCACATGAGATACTGATCTTGTTATTTATAGACATTTGAGCTTTAGACAACACATTCAGACATATATCATTAACACATACTGAATCTAGTAAGCCCCCTCAAAATTTTTGTGCATTTATTAACAAATTCGACACTTTCAAAATTGAATGTTGACTCTTTCAGGTTTGACTTTTTTGAATTTTGACTCTTCTAAATTTAACTCTTCTGAGTTTGACTTTTTCCATTTGACTTGTCGAAAATGAATCACTTAGCTAATTTTTCAATAAATTCGATCGTATTAAGCTATAACAAGTCCATTTTGATCATCATTAGTCATTTATACTCGTTTTAATCAATTTCAACAAAGTTTAAAGACTTTCGAATTTGACCAGACATCGAATTTGTTATTTTTGAAGTTTAGGCAACAATCTTTGCAATTAATCATGCACAGACTATATCTGTACCACATCTAAGCCTTATTCTAGCATTAATTGTCAAAACCTCCAATTTTGGAAACCCTTATTGTTATCGAATTTAAATTTGATCTCAAGAACATCATTCAATCTTATTTCCAAAACCTGTCATACTTTAAAACACTTACGTTTGAGAAGAGAAAGAAGTTGTGAGCGTTGTTATGAACTCAAAATCACGATCTAAGGTTTCTCTTCTTTTTCGATAACAAACTCGGAATAAAGAAAAAATTGAAAATGAAATTAATTTCTTATTTATACCGTCCTAATTTTAAAGTTTAGAATGTGACACTTTCAGTCCTTGGAGTTTTTCCTTCCGAAATTTTGTTTTAAAAAATGACAGATTTAGCCCTTGTAGTTTTTGATACCGAATTTTATTACCAAAAATTTCAAACCCCCCCCCCCCCCTTGGAGTATGATCCATTTGCACAGTTAGACCGTTAATGGAAATTTTCCTTTTTCAAAGTCCAGATTTTCACAAAATAATGAAAAAATCCCCCTCGAAATTATACCATTTTATAAAAAAAACTATCAAATATTCGAGAGATCGTTGTTATTATTGGATATTGAAAGCGGTGTAAAAATAAAATTCAGGTAATGTACGTGAATGGTAATTACAAAAACACATGTTTTGACAATGAGAACACGTTTGTTATGAAAATAACTCTCCATCGGATCATGATCCCGTATTGTCATTTTAAAAACAATTGTAAAGAAAATATCGAATCATGAATCTGAATGTAATTAGAAGACATGTGATTTTGTTTAAATTATGTTTTTGTCCTTTTGCATGTTTTTTTATTTGGTTTTTGTTTATGAAAAACATCAGGGAAATCTTTTTGGATTTTTATATTTTTCAATTTTTATTTTGTTTTTGATTTTGAAAAACATCAAGAAAATCTTTTTGAGTTTTTGTATTTTTCAATTTTTTTATTTTGTTTTTGAAAAATTTATTTACAATTTTGATGTATGATCTTTTTCAAGAAGATAACTTTGCCAGACTTTCCAACTACGATGGAGTCATACATCTCATACCAATGCGATGAACTAAGTACTCAAAGCGTTCTTTAGGAAGAGCTCTAGTAAATAGTTTCGCAAGTTGGTTATCAGTTCTGACAAAGTATAATTCCACCGTTCCCTTTTCAACGTGTTCTTTAATAAAATGATATCGGATGTCTGTGTGTTTTGTACGCGAATGTTGAACCGGATTGCATGAAATAGCGATAGCGCTCTTTAAATCGCAATACATCGGTATTCAGTTATACTTGTATCCATAGTCCAGTAATTGTGTACGCATCCAGATGACTTGTGTACAACATGCAGACAATGATACATATTCAGCTTTAGCTGTTGACATCGCAGTACAATCTTGCTTTTTAGAACTCTAGCTCATGAGCTTTTCACCTAAAAATTGTAAGCCTCCTGGTGTGCTTTTGCAATCGTCTTTACATCCTGCATGGTCTGCGTCTGAATACAAAATTAGTTCAAATCCAGAATCCTTCAGATACCATAGGCTCATGTTATAGGAATGTCTTAGGTACCGAAAGATCCGCTTGACCTCTTTGAGGTGTTTGACCGTAGGACGTGCTAGATAACGAGCACAAACAAAGGTGGCGAATGCAATATCTGGTCGAGTGGCTGTTAGATACATGAGCCCTCCTATCATTTGACGATAAGTCGTTTGATCAGTAAGAGTGCCTTGTAAATCAGCATCCAGTCTTTCAGTGGCCATAGGTGTGCTCATGGAGACACATTCATCCATACCATGTTCCCTTAAAAGCTTAATTGCATATTGCGATTGACTAATGAATATGCCACGAGGTGATTGATGAACTTGAAGTCTAAGAAAAAACTTTAGTTCACACATCATAGATATTTCAAAATTATTTTTCATGAGATTTACAAATCGTTTTGAAAAATACAGATTTGTAGACCCAAAAATGATGTCATCGACATATACTTAGACAAATAATATGTCTCCCCCGTGACGTCGTGTAAACAAAGTCGGGTCAACAATACCTTTAGTAAAATGGTGTTCAATCAAGAATGAAGACAGTTTGTGATACCATGCTTGTGGAGCTTGTTTGAGACCGTATAGAGCTTTTTTCAACCCGTATACATGATCTAGAAAGTTTGGATCGACAAATCCATCAGGTTGGCTAACATAAACTTCCTTTTTCAATGGACCATTGAGAAATGCAGTCTTAACATCCATCTGAAAGATTTTAATATTTTTATGTGCAACAAAAGCAACGAACATTCGAACGGCTTCAAGACGAGTAACAAGAGCAAAGGATTATTCAAAATTGATGCCTTCTTCTTGCTTGTAACCCTTCGCAACAAGACGAGATTTGTTTCGAATAACAATATTTTCTGCATCACTTTTATTCTTCCAGAGCCATTTGACAGTAATTATATTCTTTCCATCTGGTCTAGGAACTAGTTCCCAAACATCTAGTCTCTCGAATTGATGCAACTCATCTTGCATTGATTCTATCTAACTGTGATCTGACATGGCTTCTTTAATGTTCTTTGGTTCATGGGTGTTGACGGTTAATGCATACATGCATAATTCAGAATCAGTTTGAAGTCTATTTTGAGTCATCATAGGTTTGGATGGGTCACCAATTACTTGTTCCAAAGGATGAGCTTTTGTCCAGATATGTGTTGAGGGTTGTACTTGGTGGAACTCATGCATATTTGATAGATCTAGAGCTGTTGTAGATGACTCGGCTTCCTAAAAGTTTGGAGCATCATATGGAACAAATACCGTATTACCATCAAAATCTGCAGAATCTTCTTGATTGAATTCATCGGTTTTATTCAAGGAAATTGGAGAAGTTTGTTCGTCGGATGTAGTTACAATGGGAGGATCCCCGTGTTCTTCAAAGATGATTGAAGATGTCGAAGGTGAGTCTTCATGATTATGAACTTGATGTGCAGTGGAATTGATGGACATGTCAGAAGATCTCTTCTCAAAGTATTCGTCATACATTGGCCCGAACAAATTATCCAAATCTTCTTTAGATGGAGTATTCATTGATTCTGCTGATGAATAATCATTAATGAATCGTTGTGAAACGGGTTCTAAACTATCATGTTCAGAAGCCATTGTTGCGAGCTCATCAAACTTGACATGGATGGTTTCCATAATCTTTTTGGTGCTCGATTATAAATTTGAAACCCTATGGATGTTTCCGAATAACCAATGAAGATATTAATGTCTGCTTTTGGTTTCATTTTTCCAAGATCATCTCGGTCATTTGTTGGATAACACAATGAACCAAACACATGAAAGTACTCCACATTTGGTTTATAGCCGTGAAGAAGTTCATATGGAGTCTTGTTGTACCTCGTATGTATGATTGACCGATTTTGAGTAAAGCAAGCGGTGGAAACTACCTCGGCCCAAAGAAATTCTGGTAATCGTGAAAATATAAGCATTGTGCGTGCAGCCTCGACAAGAGTTCGATTTCGTCTTTCAACAACACCATTTTGTTGAGGCGTACGGGCAATCAAAAATTGTTGCATAATGCCTAACTTTTCATAATGAGCCTTAAGAATTGCATTTTTGAATTCAGTACCGTTGTCAGTGCGAATCTTGTGAACTTTGGCATTATAATTTAACTGAACTCGAGCAATGAAATTCTTTCTTATCTCTGGAGTCTCATCTTTTGTGCGAAGAATATATACCCATGTGAATCGAGAATAATCATCAACTATCACAAGAATATACTTCTTTCAGTTGACTGATGCTACCCGCATTGGTCCGCATAAATCCATATGTAGCCATTCCAACTTGGAATAATTACTTGGAACCACTTTAGGTGGATGAGAAGCTTTCTTGCTCTTTCCCCGCTCACATGCATAACATAGGTGATCTTTTCCGTATTTGAATTTCAAAAGACCATCAACCAGGTCATGTTTGGTAAGATCGTTTATGGTACCAAAATTAAGATGTGAGAGTCTGCGGTGCCATAACTATGACTTTGTCAAAGTGGCTTTAAGACAAACAGGTGAAGAAGCTACCATATCGGAAATGGAGATAGTTTACAAATTGGATTCACGAGCTCTTGTAAGCAGATCATCTCCTTCCAGATTTTGCACATAACAAGTATTTGAGCGAAAAGCAACTTCTAGATCACCATCACAGAATTGTCCTACACTGAAAAGGTTGTGTCCTAGGCCTTCAACATAATGTACATGACAAACAGTGATATTTCCTTGTACATAATCGCCATAGCCTGTGATTGCTGCAAAATGATCATTTCCAAAGCGGATTGTGCCCATGAATTTCACAACAAAATTTTCCAGCAGTGAACGATCACCAGTCATATGCTTTGAACATCTACTATTAACAATCCACATAACGATTTGAACCACCTTTAACACATGAAAAAACCATACATGGACATGTGGATGTTTTGGCTACCCATTTTTGAACGAGAACCGATGTATTAATAGTGTTTCTACTATTAACAACATTCAGAGTTGTCTTAATAGGAGACCAAATAACATTTGGTTGCAGTTCGTACCACTTTTGCCACATGCGACTAGTTTGTATTTTATTTTTCATGTATTTGCTAAGTGAATTGTCTCGCATAATTACTGAAATTGACTTAAAAGCACTAGGGACCTTATTTCTAACACTTATGGGAGTAACTGTAGCAATCTTAGTTCTGGAAACTACGGGAGTAGTGTCTAAGGACTTAGATTGTGTAGTCTGAACAGAAAACCTAGTCTTTGAAACTACGTGA
>BQNB010167519.1:0-13989 GCA_026074375.1 Tanacetum coccineum
ACTAATTATCTTCATTACCTTAAGTTTTCATAAAAACCTAAGCTAATTTGGGTAAACCTTTTAACATAAACGCAACTTACTAAACCTTCTAAAAATAACTTTTCATTTTACATTTCACTTTCTATATTTAGAAAGTCAACCCTAATTCTCTAAATTTCACTCACTTAACTTATTTCCATCATAATACGTTTCCCATAAACGCTTAACACAAAATCATCCAACTATTGACGTAGCATTGCATGCGATACGCCATTCTTTTCATTATCACTATACGTGAACAAATAGAATACTCCTCACCAGACACAAACGCACTCAAAATGAGATGATCATACACCTCAAAACAATATCATGCACCTATTCAAACCACTTAACACACATAAATTACACATAACACACACGGATCACACAAAATAAACTCTTAGCCCTTTCTAAAGGTATCACTAACCTGATTAAATCACGGATGTTACAAGACGGTTTCGATAGACGTAGTTTATTGTAGACGTGTAGTCGAGGCGGATGTCATAGTCGAAGGGATTTTGTTTCATCCATAGTGTTTTGATGTCATGCCTTTCCGGCGTAAGATGTAAAACTAATCCTACTTCTATGTTATTATTACCCACTAACTCACTTTTCTTTATCTACGTGAGTTCGCTACAAGTGGACATAGAAGATTTCTATTTTATAGTGGTACGTAGAGAATCCTAATTCAACTACGTGAGAGAAGAGTTCATTATGAACAATTTCTCTTATTTCTAGAAAACCAACAAATGACATTTCTAGTGACCACTCTATTTCCTCAAGGTTAACATTACTCTATTAACTATAACCTTTTAGTTTAACAAATATTATTTGTAGCATAATATCATATAGTCATTTACCACTTTACACATAATCTATATTCTAAGTAATTGGGAAAGAAAGCGTACCTTTGCCTACTTCACATCTTCAGTAAGAAATTTTGAAGGAGAAATACTTTTTGGAAAAAAAACCGCGTCAAATGGATTTAAGAGTGTATTTACTCGTCGGATTCCAAAAAATGTTAATGAACAACTCTACTTGAATGTTGTAACGACTCAACCACTTGGTCCCTAATGTCTCATGGGTCTAAAATTGTTAGTCCCGAACATATTTTGCATATTTTGCATTTGATTCGGATACATATAAGGTGTACATATTCCCTACGAAGAGAAGTTTGGTTGTTGTGAATAATTCCACATTGGATGATTATTATTAGGATAATTTTGTCTAACTTGATCTCTCCTAGGTTGTGGTGTTTTAGACCGAGGGTGAGAGTTATTAGTTCTTTTTTGGAGGAGGAGTCTTAGATATCGTTTTAGGCTTAGTAAACATCTTCAAGTAAGAAAGCTTTGAAGGAGAAAACTTTTTGGAAAACCCGTAAAAAGATTTTAAGAGTGTATTTACTCGTCGGATTCCAAGAAATGTTAATGAACAACTCCACTTGAATGTTGTCACGACTCAACCACTTGGTCCCCAATGTCTCATGGGTCTAAAATTGTTAGTCCTGAACATATTTTGCATATGTTGCATTTGATTCGAATACATATAAGGTGTACATATTCCCCACGAAGAGAAGTTTGGTTGTTGTGAATAATTCCACATTGGATGATTATTATTAAGATAATTTTGTCTAACTTGATCTCTCCTAGGTTGTGGTGTTTTAGATCGAGGGTGAGAGTTATTAGTTCTTTTTGGAGGAGGAGTCTTAGATCTTGTTTTATGCTTAGTAAATATCTTCAAGTAAGAAAGCTTTGAAGGAGAAAACTTTTTGGAAAACCCGTCAAAAGATTTTAAGAGTGTATTTACTCGTCGGATTCCAAGAAATGTTAATGAACAACTCCACTTGAATGTTGTAACGACTCAACCACTTGGTCCCCAATGTCTCATGGGTCTAAAATTGTTAGTCCCGAACATATTTTGCATATGTTGCATTTGATTCGGATACATATAAGGTGTACATATTCCCCACGAAGAGAAGTTTGGTTGTTGTGAATAATTCCACATTGGATGATTATTATTAGGATAATTTTGTCTAACTTGATCTCTCCTAGGTTGTGGTGTTTTAGACCGAGGGTGAGAGTTATGTGGAGTTAATTATTCTTTTTGGAGGGAGAAGTCTTAGATCTCATTTTAGGCTTGTAATCCAATCGAGTTTTAAAGAAGGTTTATAAAAAAATTTACTTGTTCTGCGCTATTTTGCAATTTGCAACCGGGTATTTTTGTATTATTTATAAGCATAAATTTAGGTCTTGGGCTTGAGTTTGATTCTACTACTTTTTATTTAGACTCAACCTCTTGTGATTTAACAAAATTCACTTGTTTAGACTCACTAGTTGATCCTTTGGTAAAATTAAATCCTAGGCAGGATTTATCACCGGAAGGTTTTTGAAGATTTAACATTTTCTTAAGCGATTTACTACTATCATTAAATTGATTAAGCTTAGAAATTTCTTCCTTAAGTTTTTCATTTTCAGATCTAAGGTCTTGACATGTTTTACATTCTTTATTGACCTCTTTACGTTTTTCTATTTTAGATAGTTTATTTTTTTGTTCTAGCACTTCATTTTCTAATTTATTTTTAATTTATTTTAGCGATTTATTTTTAGCCATGACTTTTAGACCTATTTTGCATAGTCGATTATATTCATTATCTAACTCTTTTTCATCTAATGATGATTGATCACCACTAAAGAATTCGGTTTCGGAAAGTACCTCATTAGAAGCTTTAGCCATAAGACATTTTTCGTCTTTAGTCTTTAGTCTTTTCTTCTTCATCTTCGTCGCTATCACTCCATGATCCTCCAACAAAGGATCTTTGATTGTAGCTTCTTGATAGTTTTAGACACTCTCTGATGAGGTGATTTGAGTCCCCACATTTAAAACATTTTCTTTCGCCTTTGCCATTTTTGTCGTCTTTATTTCTTTGAGATACCATTCTTTCATCATGTGGTTGCCTTACGAATCTTCCTCGTCTTTTGAAAATTTTCTTGAAGTCTCTTACGGCCATGGCACATTCTTTGTCTTCACTATCGAAAGTCGAACTATCTTCATCACTTGATTCCTTTTTGGCTTTCAAGGCAAGAGATCTATTTTCTTCTCTTTTGCCTTTGACCATTTCGGAATCATTCTTAATTATTACTTCATAAACTTTCAAGTTTCCAATGAGTTCATCAAGCGATAGAGATGTTAAATCCTTTGATTCTTCAATAGCCGTAACCTTTGCGCGCCATTTTAGATGAAGTGCCCTAAGAAATTTCCTAACATAATTCTTTCTAGAAAAACCTTCATCAAGTGCTTTTAGACTAGTGAATAATGTGTTAATCTAGCTAAGCATTATCTATCGATTCTCCTATTCCGGATATCGTAAATTGTTCATATTGTTGAACAAGAAGATCTATTTTATTATCTTTGACTTGAATACAAATCAATGAAGTGAACAGCCCAACCTCTTTGTTTGAAGCTTTGTTTCACCTAATTCGGAAAGAGAACAATAGACTTGCAACTATAGTATAAGAATGAGTGATTAATAAAGTATCCCGAATTTCTTTTGCGGTTTTACACATGAAAATTCTTCGTTATTCTTTTATGTGGTAAGCATATTAAATCACCATGTTTAGCTTCATTATTTTTTTGCAAAGTTTCTTTTTAAGTTTAATCGTTTTGTTTATCAAAAGATACAATTTCATCCTTTTTAGTTTCGGGATTATATTGAATAGGAGGAAAATCACCATAGGTAATAACATGCCAAAGATCTAGATCTTTTGATTTCATATAAGTTTCGAATCTATTTTTCTAATAAATAAATCCATCACTTTCAAATAGTGGTGGTCTTTGCATAGATTGCCCTTCTAAATATTTTTCTGATTCCATAGATCGATTCAAGTTTTAAAATACAGTTTATTTTAAAAATCTTGTTTGACGTAGCTCCTGATACCAATTGTGGAAAACTAGAAAGGGGGTTGTATAGTTTACCGGTTTTTAAATTAATGTTATTCTTGCTTATAAAAATTTAGATCTGAATTTGTGTGATCTCAATATGTGCACAATATGAACAATACAAGTATGTAAGTAAATGACACACGAGATAAGAGTTAGAAGGATCAAACCACAACACAAAGATTTATAGTGGTTCGGTAACGAAGCACCTCTTCGCCCTACTTTACTCCCCGAGCACCAAACTCGAGAGTTTATCTTTACTATGTCAACAAACTCCCTTTAGGTGGAGAAAACCGTACACGACTTAGCTTACACTAATTTCTGACACTAAGCGAAATGTCGAGTTCTAATCCTAGCTAGAGCCAATATATCACAACATAACACACCACTTCACGAAAAATCACAACTTGGGTTCACTACACAACTTCTCTCTACTTCACAACTTCTCTTCACTTCACAACTTCACTTTGCTTCACAACTTCACTTCACCAAGACACTACTACGATCACACCAATCTATCACTAATGTGCCACATATGAACAATACAAGTATGTAAGTAAATGATAAGTAAATATGAAAGACAAGAGATAAGAGTTAGAAGGATCAAACCACAACACAAGAATTTCAGTGGTTCTGGTAACTTCGACTGCTCCTATTCGTCCCTACTCCACTCCCACGAGCACCAAACTCGTGACGGAGTTATCTTCACCTATGTCAAACAAACTCCTTTAGTCAGAAAGTAGAAAACCATACACGCCTCTAGCTATACACCAATTTCGACACTAAGCGAAATGTCGTAGTTCTTAACTCTTAGCTAGAGCTAATTATCACAAACACAACACACCACGTCACCACAAGTCACAACTTAGGTTTACTACACAACTTTTCTCTGCTTCACAACTTCTCTTCACTTCACAACTTCACTTTGCTTCAAAACTTCACTTCACCAAGACACTACTACGATCACACCCTTAATCATATCACTACTTACTAGATCACCTCGACTCTAACTATACTTATAATGATCACTACAATCTACTTATGTGTACACAACTACTATACACACCTTTCAACAATTTACACAAAATGATTTACAAGATATACCAACTACACAACTATACAACTCTACTTATTAAACTTCTTGATTTGAATGATAAGAGTATTTTCTCTTGCCACTTGGAAATTAAGCTAGGATACTTGGAAACAAAGCTTTATGATTTAAATGATCAAGGAAAGAAAGGAGTGTAAAACTGATTTCGAACAGAAAGGAAAGTTGTGCAAAAGGTGAGGGAATAGTGGAGAATAGTTCTGATTTATAGGAAGCTGTGACAAAAAAAACACGTGGACGGTACCCTTATTTAGGGTGACGGTCCCCTTAAAATAAAGGGGCCGCCCGTTATAATTAAGGGGGTCTGCCCATGCGACGATCCTTTTTTTTTGTCTTTTCTGGGGGGTAGGTGTTTTCTGGAACATTTTCTAAGGCCGTTTTTGGGTAGAAAATTTGATTCAAATTTTTATTTGAATAAAAATTTCTTTTAAATCTAAAAATGTGATAATAAAGAATCCACCCTTAGAACAACGGATCCGGAGGCATGGTGAAATGAAAGAGAAATTGAGCCATATTATTAGAGAGAAAAGAGAAAAGATGGGAAGTTGTGTCTCTGGTTGAGAGAAAACACACACACTACACCTTACAAAAGTGAACTTCTACCTCCATGGAAGTATGGAAGGGGTATTTATAGTCCGGGCTGACTAGCATAAACTAACCGTAACAGGGACCTATAATAAATGATAATTGTTTACTTCTGAGATTAGTCACCATATTTTAGGGCTATAATCTTCCCTCAATTATGTAGACATTACATAATTACTTACAATGTTCCTTCAGGTACAAAGTAAACACATATTAAAGTCTTCAAAGCGCTTCAGAGTCTGAAGATGTCTTCTGAGTTACTCCTTGTCTTTGAAACTTGTACTCCACTAGCTTGGATCTTTCGTGTCTTTTCTTTTAAGGAACCTTGTATGTATGCATGAGTTGGATTAACTTCCCCCCAATTCATGCAACATGTCTTGAAAAGCTTTCTTCATAAACTCTTTTTTGGCAAAGTTTCTGAATCAACTTCTTCCCCAAAAACCAAACATCCCTATCTGAGCAGATTCGGAAAGTTTTGATGTGCTTAAACAATCTTTCTACTTGGTACATCAAAGGGCATAGCGGAAAAAAATTTTTGTAGGGGGTAAAAAAAAAATATAAAAGGGGGGGTTTATAACCACAACACAAGTACCACTGTCTCTTATACATTTGGGCTTGGTGAATATTCGTTCGGGGGTGCATGCGAGAAATCAGCAACTGTTCTTCTCACGTTTGCAGAATACTTCACAAACCATTCTAAGTGAAGTAGTATACACTACTTCCCCCTGGAAGTTGACATATGGTAACATCAAAGTCAATTAAGTCCCGAATGTACACATTTTCCCCCATGATGGTTGCGAACTCTCGGAAGCATCATTGTCGTGTACGTCTATATACTCGAGAAGTTCTTGTCATAAGCACAAATCTTGATATACAAAAGAATCATTACCCTCTTGACTTTATAAACGTTAGCTAGTGGAGTTGAAGTCAAGAATCAAGAAACAAAACCTTTTTTAGGGTTTTTATAATTAAGGTTCTTGTGAATGAAATGTCATCGAAGAACTTTGACGTTTTTTTTCCTTTAGGACTGTGATGTATCTTTGTTCTTGGAATAGCACAAAATACCCGTGAGAAGTGCTGAATTAAATTCTTAACCTTTAAACTCTCTGGCTAACTTACCAAACCTCGTTTTATTCTGTCAGCTATTTATAGTGTCACTTGGTGAAAGTAAACCCGATATTCCAAACTTGAAACAAAGTAAAAACCCCCAAAACTTGTTACTTACATCTTGCACATACTGTTGTTGTAAGAAACGGTTGCAGAAGGAAAATCTTAAGTACCTATATACCCACATCAAAAGTATAATATGAAGTTCAACCCTCTTGAAATTATCCACTAGGTCATCCTGCGAGTGACACTAAGTACTACAATGTAATCCTTTAAGGTAGATAGTTATCCAGGACTTTCATCCAACCACCACATTTGACCTTCTGGAAGCTAGATTAACCAAGTTTAATCATAACTGTATACGTTCAAGTAAGTCTCAATCGATAGAAAATAGTAGAAAGTCCACGATGATGAAATAAGTTAGACGCCCTTTGTGAAATCAAATTTAATTGCCATAAGGATACCAAAATCAACTCCGTGATCACATGTCTCGTAATCCGAATCTCTACCATTTTGTCATTTAAAGTGAATCTTTCAGGATCATGTTGGGATTAAGTTACGTGGTTGTTGTTTGGGTGGTGTGTTGTTATGTTTGATTGTGGTTTGTTTGATTGTTGGGGAATTTGTGTTGTTTTAGTCTTGTTCCTATTGGTTTAGGTTGATGGTTTGTTAGGTTTAACCTTTGTCGTTTATAATTCAATGAAATTAAGATTTGATAATGTAAAAATTAAGCAAACCTCCATCAAATGTAAGCCAAAATGCCACCAAAAGTTAAGCAACCCGCCGCCCTTTTGTGACCAAACGCACCTAAAGCAAAGCAAACTACCTCCTTGCGTGGTGACAAACCTCCACCATTTAATTAAGCTAACCCGCACGCCAAAACTATGGACCCAAACGCCTCCAATAGTTAAGCAACCCGCCGCCTTATTTTACACCAAACCGCCTCCAATATTTTGATCAAACCGCCGGCATTTAAAAGGCAACCTGCCGCCGTTTTAGAAACCAAACCGCTGCCTTTATTTTACTCAAACCGCCATCAAATTTGGCAAACCGCCGCCAAATTTGGCAACCCGCCGCCTAGTTCTTTTTGATCAAACCGCGTGAGACTTGTCAAACCGCCACATAGAAAATTGTCAACCCGCCGTGGATTTTAAATTTGGGCAGAGTAACATTTCTTTTTGCTCATAAAATAATCAACCCGCGTATACCTAATCAAACCGCCGCGAAACTTGGCAAACCGCCGCCAAGAAATATGGCAAACCGCCACCATAATTGGACAAACCGCCGGCAATATTTTGATTATTTTAAGCAACCCGCCTTTGACTTGGTCAAACCGCCGGCTACTTTTCCTTAAAACACGGATCTTGTCCCCTACTTTTGTCAAACCGCCACCTTTATATTATTATTAAACTCAAACCGCCACATATAACTCAAGAACGAATTAAGCTATAGACAAATCACAACTTGGGTTCACTACACAACTTCTCTCTACTTCACAACTTCACTTTGCTTCACAACTTCACTTCACCAAGACACTACTATGATCACACCAATCTATCACTACTTACTAGGATCACCCCAATCTAGCTATACTTACAATGATCACAACAATCTACTTATTGTACACAACTACGATACACACCTTCACAATATATACAAATGATTTATAAGATATAACACAACTACACAACTATACCAACTATACTATAACACTTCTTGATTTGATGATAAGAGGTATTCTTCTCTTGCACTTGAGGAATTAAGCTTGAATCACTTGGAAACAAATCTTTATGATTAAATGATCAAAGGAAGGAAAGGAGTGTATAAACTAATTTAGAACAGAAAGAAAGTGTGTGCAAAAGGTAAGAAAATCAGTGGGGAATAGTCCAATATTTATAAGCAAGCTGTGACAAAAAATAACGTAGCCGGTACCCTTAATTATGGTGCCGGTCCCCTTAAAATTAAGGGGGTCGCCCGTTATAATTAAGGGGGCCGCCCATGCCTGACGCTCCCTTTTTTGTCTTTTCTGGGGGAGGTGTTTTCTAAAACATTTCTAGCCGTTTTTGGATAGAAAATTTGAATTCAAAATATTTATTTGAATAAAACATTTTTTTTAAATCCAAAAATGTTTTGTAAAAGATATAAAAATGTTTGTGTCATTTTTATAAAAAGTGTGAGTTTAAATAAAAAAATCCTTTGATCATAAACTACATTAAGCATTTGTTTATTCATACCTTTAAGTGATTAAATTTTCAAAATGAAAATTTACTACTAATTACTTGTTTATAATTAATTTTTCATTAATTGTTTTTACATTTTGTGATTATCAAAACGTAGAGAGATAAAAAATTATTAATAAGGTTTTTAGGCATTATTTCTATCAACAAAGCATATTTTTGGCTATTCTAATATGGTATTGGAATGATCGGTCGGCTAATCTTACGCTCATTTTAGTTGGTTTGAGAGTTTCGAGAGATAAGTTCGCATATAGAGAATATGGCATAAGATTAATGTAGCACCAAGGTCGGCTAAAGTATTACATGAGAATGCTTTGTTGAAAGTACATGGAATAAGAAAATTTCTGGGATCTCTAAGTTTGGGTGGAACTTTGTTTTGGATCATAGCTGAACTTTCATCGCTCAGGAAAGCGGATGAGATTTGTTCAAGTTTGTGTTTGTTGCTAACAAGTTCTTTGAGAAATTTGCCATAGTTAGGCATTCCTGCTAAAACATCGACAAGAGATACGCTGATTCGAACGGCTCGAATCATATCGAGGAATTTACCATACTGAGCTTTCATTTTCTATTTTCGAAGGCGTTGAGGATATGGTATATTTGGTTTGTATGGTTTAGGCATCGGAGTTTCTTTGACTAGTTTTGGGGTTTGAGTTTTAGGTTGAGGTGTAGATTCTTCATCTTCATCCTCACTATCGAAATTGATAGGAGTTTCAAAATTATTTTGTTCATCATTTGGGTTGGTGGGTAGGTCATAGGTTTTACCACTTCGTGTAAATACTGCATTTACATGCTTGTTTTGAGCTTGTGGTGGTTAGTAAGGTTTAGATGAGCTACCTTTTGAATTCGGTTGAGTGCTACTAGGAAGAGATCCATAAGGTTGAGCAGATTGCTTGTCAGCAAATCTGTCGAACTTTGCTTCTAAATTTTGGATCGAGGCTTGATGATTTTTGGTAGTTGTTTCGAGTTTGGTTTTGAGGTCCATAAACGTATCTTTGACAAAATAGTTCGTTCATTGTTGAGCTTTCATGAAATTACTTAATTGTCTTTGGATATCGGGTTTATCATCAGAATTGGATTGATAGTTGTCTCAATTATAATCGTTTCTTTCGCTAGAATGCCAATTATTGTGATTTGAGTCACGGTCGCGGTAATTATTGTAAAAATGTGTACGACGGAAAGTTTGCGTGAATTTTGCTTATTTTTCGCGAGACATAGGTGTGTCATCGTTGTTACAATCAGGGTCGAGTGATTTGAACGAGATTGGATTTCTTTGTACTGAGCGTCTATTTTCATGGTCATGGCATCCATTTGTGCCATAATTTTGTTAGTATCAGAATTGCTGCTGCCTTCGTTGGCGAAAGCTATAGTTTTCTTTCGAGAAGATTTCCTTTTTGGTTTTTAGCCCAATCAAGCTTGAGTAAGACTTTGTCTTCGAGAAGTTGATAAGCTTGATTTGGTGTTTTATATAGGAAAATACCACCAGCTACGGAATTAAGAACTTCTTGGGTTGTTTCGTTAAATTCGTGATAAAAGATTTTGATGATATTGCCTTTGGTGAGATTGCGACCATGGCAATTTCTATGCATTTCTTTTATACGAAGCCAAGCATCAGTTAGAGTTTTGTTTTCATGTTGGGAAAAGGCTCGAATCTCTCTAAGGAGTCGATCGAATAGAGCTGGGGCAAAGAATCAGCTAATAAAAGCGGTTCAAAGTTCATCCCATGTTTCAATGGTTCCTTCGTTGAGTTCATCCAACCAAGTTTTTGCTTCACCTGTTAGTGATAGGGGAAACAACATTAGGCGAACGGCTTCATTTTTGGTGTCTCTGTATTTAAACATGTCACATATTCCAAGAAATTCGTGAATGTGTTTGTGTGGATCAGTTTTAATTCTACCATCAAATTGGTTTCCTTTGAAGAGAGTCAAGTTGTTACCCTTAATGGCGAATTTGTTTGTTGTTTCAGGATTGGTGATTGCGGAACCGTGAGTTAGAGCAACAACATGGTCGGCAGACCACATGGGTTCATCGTCCATGGGGTTGTAATTTTCAAGGATGTTTAGAATGGGTAGGTAGATAACTCTTGGTTGTTCGGGTCGTTCGTCCCTTCGTTCGAATGAAACTCTCCTGTTTCGTCGACGAAGTCTACGATTCAGGGTTCGTTCAGGTTCAAATAGTGGTTCGACAAGTTCGGAGTTGGAAGCACGCGTATGCATCCAAGGTGAAGTGTTGGATGTTTTAGAGAACGTTTTTAGGAAAAAAACATTTGACTGCAGAAAGTGTAGTGCACTTTCTGCAATGAAAGTTACAGAAAGCTGGCAAATTGATTTTTGGGAAAAAGTGTTGATCCCAATGAATAGATCTTTAACTCCTTAGCTTGTAAGGTTTAGTACCCTTGGATAAATCCAAAAATACTAAGAATGAAACTTTGATTTGAATGATATAAACTATGCGGAAACTAGTTTATATCACTAAGAAGTATTCCCAATGAAACAGTAAAATATGTTTTGACACAAAGATATAATCAAAACAACAAGCTTCAATATATTAATACGATCACTCTGACTTAGTGATAGGGTTTACAACCTTGAAGCTATGAACTCTATGGAAAACCGAGATGGAGAAACTTATATCTAACTTCACGACCTAGGATCACCTTTTATAGACCAAGGAGTCCTTTACAAGATAACTAAAAATCTTTTGAGATCTTCTATAATTCTAAACATATACATATCTTTCTATAGAATATAGAATATACACCATAAATAACTCCATACATATCTTATTACGCGTCTTTGTCTTCAAAACCTTCAGCAGTATTAAGTTCTTCACTAGCAGTACAAACTAACACTAGCAGTACTAATATTATACTAGCAGTACTAATTCAGTTAGTACTGTTAGTTCTATTCTGAGCAGCACTAATCTTTGAAGATTTATTCCCAACAAAAAGTGATTAAATTTTTTGTTTTAATTAACAGGGAATGATTATAGAACAGTTTAAAATCCCCTGCAACGGCTCCAAAAACTTTGATGTGTTTCAAAATCTTTAAATTTATAAGACTAGAATTACCGATTATTAAATGGAAACACACGGGTAAAGTATAACCCACGTATGTACTGTAATATTTCAGGTAAGACCAGCTCGTCCACAGGGATTTGATTATGTTCGTATAATCACAAGTTTTAAGACAAACTTTAACAACTTTTTCAAATAAGATATGTTTAATGATGAGATCAATAATAAAGAAGAATGACTACTCGGATAGTTTTATATAATTCCTAAATGGTAATTATTACGATCTCAGATTTACAACTTTAACTTATAAAAAGGTTTTCTCATCAAAAAGCGTTTTCACAAATCAACTTATTTTCACTTAAGACTTATATTTGTTAACTTAATCAAATGTGTCACTCAAATAATCAAGTTACTATTATATCAAATCTATTTTGTTTATCAATAAACGTGAGCGGATTTCTCCAACCAAACGATAAAGATCATAGACAAATCTTTAAAACTGTATAGTACACAACGGGCCTTTTGACCTATACCGTTATGCGTATACGATCAAAGTTGATGAACAAAGTTGATAAGATAGGACACGATAGGATTTCAACAAAAGCTTAAGATTAACAAGATCCTAATAATACCAAATGCTTATTTATTATATTAACATCACCGAGTAGTCATAAGAGGTTTAGCCTCTCATGGCTACTAAGTTCATAATGACAAATTTAAATAGATAGACAAGAAACATACGAGATTCGGATTGGAAATGGATCAAAATACCACCCGTTACAAGTATCGAATCTTACTAAACCGTATTATACTTAAATGCTATAAACCATCTTCGTCTTTGCCGGAATTTCATGGTTAAAATACAGGGATTGATGAAGAGATTTGAGAGATAATTGTTTTTTTGAAGTGTGTGAAAATGAGAGAAAGTCCTATCTATTTAGAGGCTGGTTGAGGCCTGAAATGAGGCACACAAATATATAAGTGTGGCGTACTTCAGCCTAAGTCGGTTAAATCTTCATTAATGCATAGAGCAAGTGCGACGCAATTCCAGGAAAAACCGGTGCACTTCGAGTATTCACTGACTTCATTTATTTCGTTGATAAGTACGGCGCACAAAGTTGTAAGTGCGGCGCACTTCCTGGTATTTTTGGACTTTATTATTTCTTTTCTTCTAACTTTGCTTCCAATGGGTATAAACACTTGTATTTCGAACATTTTGAGAACGAAAAGTCTTCAAGTGAACTTGCACATATTTCATGTTATTAAGTATCAAAAGTTCACGAGAAATGGTATAAATATATACAATAACGCCGCCTAAAACATGTATAATTAAGGCGTTATCACACAGCCGATGGTCTTATATGTGGGGATGTACTGTGATTTACACCGCTCGACAAAGATCAAATTTGCTTTTGGAATTTGACTAAAGACTTGTGTGTATATTTGAAGTTGTTCGTTTCAAATGGTAAGTTAGGTCTATTTAGTGTAAAAAGGGAACTGATAAAAATTTATCAGTGAATTCTTACCACCGGATGAGCAGCGTTTTTTGTTTTTCTTGGCTAAGATGAAAATGGTTTGACCGAACAAAGTGGGTAGGAGTGGTTTGGGAGATGGATACAGGCTGATTAAGGAGACCTGTTGTTGCAACTTTAGGGGAGCATATGTCATTGGTTGATGTTATTGGCTGAGTATGATATTTGGTTTTAAGATCTGGTGATGTGGTTTATGGTGTTGAATGTATGATGTAGAACTTATAGGTCTGTGATCTCGAGCCCTTGAATAGAGATCCTGAATCTCGAGAGTACACATGAACATTCATTCAAGTCACGAATTGTTAGGTACACTGATGTTGAAAAATGGTGTTATCGATTTTTATTCAATGTATGGGTGCTAGTATTTGTTCAGTGCAGAGAACCTAAATTAGGTTTGAACCTCACTCGCTGAACTAAACCTTAAAACGAGTCAATCGATAAAACGACTGCTGA
>BQNB010167521.1:0-13988 GCA_026074375.1 Tanacetum coccineum
TTGGCCAAACTTTAGGGACGATTTATGCAATTTACTCAATATAATATGTGTAACTTTCTTTTCAGCACCAATCTTAGTGCGAGAACTGACAGAACCACCTAAAACATGCATGCACGCCTTCAATAATTGTATTTTTGCACATATGTTCTAAAAAGAACATATATGTATTTAAAAAAACATAGTTGTTCTAAAGAATTTGATAAGAAATTGGAAATACAAAATTTTTCTTTGTAGGTGTGCATGTATGTTCTTATAAGGTGTGCAACGACAATATTGCGGCCGTGTGTAAGGTTTTTGTGAAAGAAGAGGAAGAGTTTATGATGATACTAAAGAACATATGCGAATTCTTACGATTATTAATGATTTTCATGTATTTCTTTTATTTTTAAAAGGCGTGCATGTATGTTTTTGGTGGTTCTGCCAGTTCACCCATTAAGATTGTTGCTGAAAAGAAAGTCTCCCTAATAATATTAGTTACTGATATTATAACCGTATCGTGTATCTATATCTATCTATCTATATCTTTAATAAATCAAAACATTTTTGAATTTCATCTACATATTTTATGACGTCATATTGCTACGTGGCTAAATTCCAAAGCATTTGAAGTTTCAACTTTTTCTTTATTTACATCAATCACCCTAGAATTTATTAAAAGTATCAAATTCATCTTTCAACAAAATATGTTTTACCGAACCATAAATGTACAACTTTCATAAATCGTTTGATATGTCGGGTAATATTTAGCTGTCTATTAATTTACTAAAACTAGTGGTTTAATATTGACAATTTGAATATCAAGTTTGAAATACTAGCAAAATAGTTTTAAAATAATTTTTAATTTGCGTATCAAGTTTGTTAGATTTTTTTCCATAAGATGCTTTGTATATGTTCATCATTTTTGCATTCATTCAATGTTTGATAGTTGTAGTATTATTTTGATATGTTTCGTTATAATCTTTTAATCATGTCGTTGGTTTGCAAATGTTCACCATTTCAATTATGTGAGATAGTTTGTGGTATAAATATTGTGATATAGTTAAAAATTGTCTTTGTAAAAAAATTTATGACAAATGATCGAGAGCAATATAGATTTGGTTAATTTCATGCCTAAAACTGTATGTTAATGTTTTATTGGTTTGTAAAATAATGATTCTTTTGGCTCCAACTAACAAGATATTGACATCTATATTTAGGCATGAAAATAACCACATTTTTAGATCTTCCTATAATTTCTCCTTAAATAGTATATTATAAATGACAATTAGTAATTTATTCAATGTTATCACTTCATTGATCATTCACCTTTTTGGTGTATGCTTTTCAATAAGATGAATTTTAGTCGAACTACGAGAAATCTCTCAATAGTTACTAATATCTCGAAAAAGTGTATGAGACGAGTCTTCGACACATAATCAATTAGTTTGTGAGCGTTTCATAAGTGCTACTACTCTCAAGCATTTTTGTGATCTATGGTTTCTTTATGACAACCCACGAATTACGACTTAATACTTCTAGTTGTGCACAAGGTATGTTACGATTTGATATTTCAAGTTTCTTTATGACAACCCATGAATTGTGCAAGTCTAATATCAAAATCAAGAAAACACGATTTTAAAATTATGAGACTTTTTTTCTTAAAGATATAAGTGCGAGATATTATATTTTATTGCATCCCACGAAATCGTGAGTTTATAGCAGTCTTTTTATAACTAGATAAGACATAAGTCACCACTAGGTAGGTACGGGTAGGCCCACTTTTGACAATTTAGGTTTTTGGGTTCGGTTTTCGATGCTTTTTCCAATGTCACTTCCCGGGTTTGACTTTGACTTTGACTTTTTTTGACTTTGACTTTGTCTTTTTGACTACTCACGGTCTTTCCATTCTCGTGCTCGGTTTTGTCGTTTTGGCTTTGATTTTGTCATTTTCTTAGATATCCGTTACCTGCATAATACAAATGCAAAACATACAAATATAATGTATTTTTGGTACGTTTTTGGTCATTTAAGTCCGGTTTTAATGGAAAATGGTATGTGTAATTAAGCACATACCAGTGGTAGTTCAACTAGAGTCTCTATGGTAGGTTCACAAGCAAGTTGTTCAAACTACAAAAAACCTGGGCAGAACAAAGCAAGTTGCACAGAACCTGTAGTTGAACAAACACCAAAACCCAAAGGAGTGGTAGGCAGGCCTGGAGATAAGCAATCAGTGGATGCTTTAGAGGATGTTGATGTTTTTCATAGAGGTCCAGTGAGGGATGAAGGTGTTGGTAGGTCTAGAGGAGGTGCTAGAGGGTCTAGAGGTAGAGAAGGTGTTGTTGGGTCAAGAGGTGGTGCTAGTGGGCCTAGAGTTGGTGCTAGTGTTTCAAGAGGAGTTGTTAGTGGGTCTAAAGGAGGTTCTAGTGTGTCTGGTGGTGCTAGCGGGTCAACAGGTAAAGGTGCTGGTGGGTCTGGTAGTGCTAGTTGTAACAACCGGCAATTTTTGGAATTTTAAATGACTATTTTACCCTTTGACTTTTCGGGCCGACTTGACTTTTTGACTTTTGATCTTTTATTGTCACATAAAAACGATTACCGCGTAACCTGTAATTTTTCAGAACATATTTAAATAATAAATCATATTTATAATTACATATCTCTCAGGTGCAAATATATTTTTTTACTTATTTGACTTGAAAACGAGAAGATGTATGTTATTCCTAAGTTGACTTATCAAAAACGACCCGCTAAATCACGTTTTCACGACCCGGACTCTAAAGCAATTTGATGTAAAACGACATTCCGGACAACTTTTTAGTTTTGCCCGAGACCCGAAAACAAGCAAAAAATAACGAAAATACCCTCGCAAAATTTTAAAAACGAGAACAACGCGAACCGACACGAAAATAATTAAATTATATTTAATTATCACTTTTTATTAAATAAAAATATTTAATAAATTAGTTATCATTATATTCAGAAACATTTGTTAAAAACGCAAGTATTCAAGTTAAAGTTCATTTTACGGACAAAGTTTATCAGTGATACACCAATAAATAATAAACATTTTAAATAACTTTATAAAACATTTCCGAAATAATAGTCATGTAAATACTCATTTTTGTAGGAAAATCATTTGGAACGCAATGACGCAAGTTTCGTGTTTTGAATCATCCGTTAACTATCCTAAACGGGTCCCGAACCATTATTCTACAAAAATTACACTATTGGTCCCTGTGGTAATATTTACAACAATTATCCCTCAACTATTCTAGACTTGCCACTTTAATTTTAAAACTTTCTACTATAAATACTTAAGCATTAGGGTTTCATTTGATATTGATCATAAACCTAGCCTCCCTTTTCTCTCTCAATTTTCGGCGACCTCTGGCCAGTCCAACAGCCGGCCACCACGACCAACATCATCACCCACATGCCACGCCATCACCCACCATCCCCATCGCCGGCCACCACCTCCCTCGTCACATCTCATCACCTCGTCATCATCTCCATGTCATCTCCCCATCACCAACCATCGACCGCTAACGCTACCACGGCTGTCACCCCAGCCGTCACATCTCCCACCATCCCCATCGCCTGCCACCACCCCCGCTGCCATCCTCACCACCGCAGCCCCATCGTCACCACCCCATCACAACCACGCACCACCAAATCTCCATCTACCACAGGCCATACGGGCAGTAGCACATGGGTGCGTTTGTTTTTAACCACCACAAGGGTGAGTGTGGATTTGAATACACCACCAATAGGGTATGCGTTTTGTTTTGTCCTCAGTCCACAAGGGTGCGTTTGATTTTGTTCACAGCCACCAACATAGGGTGCGTTTCGTTTAACCGAAACGCCACAAGGGTGCGTTTGGTTCTTTTTTAGACCTACTAGGGTGCGTTTGGTTTTCATAAACCGCACAAGGGTGCGTTTGGTTTGGCAGAAACGCACATGGGGTGCATTTGGTTGGCTGTTTAACACCATAAGGGTGTGTTTGGGTGAGCAGAAACACCGTAAGGGTGTGTTTGGGTGAGCAGGAATTAGTAAGGGTGCGTGTAAGCACCCCGATAAATTATGGGACAAACGCTGCAGGAATACCAACATGGGGGTGCTTACTTCATATTACACTGCGCTTTGATACAAGAAATACGGTCCTCTAAAAAGTGTCGTTTGTAAAACAATCTCGTTGATTTTCTGAAATCAAAATAATAGTTGTCCCATAATTGCATCACCATGAAAAGATTGAATGTAAAGACTCCAATGCACATCAAATAATCCATGGCATCTATTTCTCCTGAGAAACAAACATGCTTAAAAAGTGTCAACCATTAGAGTTGGTGAGTTCATAGATTAGTATAAATTTGAATGTAAGTTTCAAATGATTGTATTTGTCCAATGTTTCCATCACTGTACCATGTAAAAATCCCATAGATTTATATTGATTGCATGGACCTTTTTAATGTCACCAAAATGTTTCAAGTATGTATTGCCACTTTATTCAAGGCAACGTAAATATCCATGTGAGTATAAAACAATGTTTACGATTACTCTAAGCTCGTGAAACTGATGCACTAATATAACAGTAAGAATTCATATGTATTTGTTGGGGGCCCTGTAGTCCCAACGTGATCCGACATGTTATAACGTTCGTTCCCAGTGATAGCTAATCACAGAACGGGGTTGTCAATCACGAATTGACTTACTCGCATAACATGCGCGCAGACAACATGCTATAACGTTCGTTTGCCCAGTGATAGCGAATCACCCGAACGGGGATTATCAATCCCAAATAGATCTATTTTATAACATTCGCGCTCACCCTCCAAGTGATTTACAGTTCATGACGCTGTGACGTAGACTTGTATGTACCCATCACAGGTGTCCCCTCCAAGAACACCCGGGCAGTGATTTAAAATAATGTGTTCCCCTCATGGGTGTTCCCTCCAAGAACACCCGGGCAGTAATACAAATAATGTGTTCCCATCATGGGTGTTCCCTCCAAGAACACCCGGGCAGTAATGATTGTTGGCCCCGCAGGCGCCAATCCAATCGTAATCCGACAATCATTTCGAATGTAAAGTATGTATTTGTGACCAAAAATGAAGTCAAGTAATGTATCACATAGCGAGCTATGTAAACCAATTTGTAAACAATCATGTAAATGCATTTGTAAACAAGCATGTTCTCACCCTAAAAATATATGTAAAACCAGTTTTTTTTAAAACATGAGCTATAAAAAACTCACCCGTGATCAAAGTGTACCACAGATCAAATAATCCAAATAAATCACAATCCGAATTGCAACGATCTCGGCCTCGACCCTATAAATTATGTCGCTACTAATATGATTACACGTTTTAATTACGACCAACGATGGTACATGTAAGACGAATTGCTCTTACATATTTTAATATGTATCATAAATTTATACATGTGATGAGAATTCCACTTGCGCGTTCTTTAAACCTTAACCCCTTAGTACTTTAGAGATATATACTATTTTCCGTCTAATCATAGCTTATGTCGAATATTTACCGAAAGTTACTATTTTTAGACTCTTCGTTTTTAGGACCGAACAATGGTCTTAAATACATTTAATTGAAATAATAGATCAACCGACCTTTAGTTTTGACCCGCTATGTCTTAATTTTAAAACTGACAATCCTCGCGGCAAAGTAAAATGTCATTACGAACAACTTTCGTGTTTCGCCGGAAGGCTGAAACGGACTCGAAAGTGCTCAAATCGTTTAATTAATAGATCTGTCAGATTTAATATATTAAAAATAACTTATTTTCTATTAAAGTGTTATATTCCGATTTCACCTCCGTTTCTCGTTATGGGGAGTTACAAGTTACCGTTTTAGGTCTAAACGTCACATAAAATAATATTTCAGTGATATTTTGTATATTCAAAAATCGATCTTTTCAAAATCTCAAATCCCGAATCCCATGTTCCGTTTTCTGCTCTTAATTATTCGTTACAAAACGCGTCAAAGTCCGTTTTTAGTTCTAAACTGTCTAAACTATATCTAGTATCGCTTATACATTATTATCAATCCCGTTTTAAAGATCTAATATCACATTTTACGTAGACGTCGCAAGTTTAAACATGATTTCATCACATATACATTTTTACACATAAATTATAAACGAAAATAATCGAATACTTTTAAATTAAATACGCACCATTTATCGGTGTCCTATCACAATCAGAGCAACCGTTTCGGTGTACAATAAAAAACGCCCATTTCCGTTGCCAAACCAAACCCGACAACAATCTGACGCCAGGCTGTTCCTCGGCGTCCCACAGCCTAACCGATACCCGTCGTCGGTTGTTAACCCACAACCCGACCGCACCCTTTGCGGCTGACCCGAAACCCAAACCCGACGCACCCCGTGTGGTGATAAACCACGAAACCAAACGTATCCCGGCTGTGTGACAGCCAAACTAACAACCCCCCTAGCTGCTGTTACAAACCACACACACCCTCGTTTCTATAAACAAAACCAAACGCACCCTTTGCTGGTGGTTTGACCCGACACCAACTGCACCCTTGTGGTCAGTGGTTGGCTGCCAAAAGAAACAGACCTTTGTGATTTTATCATACCTCTTTCGGGCTGTTAAAACTGCAATCCCAAACCACCCGTTTCGGCATATAAAACAAGTGTCACAAACAAACCCCTGGTGGCTGTCAACATCAATCGCACCCTTTCTTGTTTTCTCATATAAAAACCAACGACACCCTACTTCGGTGGGATGTTGACCAATCACAGCTAGCGCTTGTAACGCGAACCATACGCACCCTCGAGGTGCGAGACAACCAAACGCGCCCTATGTGGGCTGTCACAGCCAAACGCACCCTTGTCGGGTGGCTGCCACCCAAAACAAACGCACCCTTGCGGCGAACAACCAAACCAACCGCACCCGCCGCGTTTTATAACCCAACCCGAACGCCCCTTTTTGGGTGGGCTGCAACCGAAACGAACACCCTTGCGGGTGGGCTGTCACCGAGACAAACACCCTTGTGGTGTTTTTACCCGGACCCAAACGCACCCTGTCGGTGTAAAACCCGAACCCACCCCTTTTGTTGGTTACCGAGTAACACCAAACGGACCCTAGGTGCAAACCATACACCGAACGCCCCTATGGTGGTGGCTGTCGTCGGTCGAAAAGGGGGAGGGGGAAGAAAACGGCGCGTGGCCGCGAGTGGTGGTAGGGATCGAGTAGATCCGGTGATGAGGAGTAATTTTAGATTTCGTCGGAAAAGTTTTCCGGCGGCGGCAGCGCGGTGGTGGCCGGAATCCGGCGACGGTGGTGGCGGAGGGGTGGTGGCCGGATAATGGGGGAGGGAGAGAGAGAGTTTGAGGTGTGTGTGTATGTATGTGGTGGAAATGAAATAAATGTTATAAGTTTATATATATATATATATATATATATATATATATATATATATATATATATATATATATATATATATATATATATATATATATATATATAAACTAAAGTGACAAGTTTAAATAGTATGGGGTTCATTTTGTAACTTTTTAGTATAGTTTCGATACGTAATTCGGTTGGGACTTCGTTTGGAAAAGGAATTAACGGCCGACGAATTCAACTCTCTCGAATACTTGCGCCATTGTTTTCCAAATACATTTTTCTGATAAACAATGAGTATTCAATCGAATTACTGTTCGTAAACGTTTTATAAAATTTTATTTAAAAAACGTTTATTATTTTAATTTTGTATATTTCACGATAAACTTGTCCGTAAATGATCACTTTTTCTCGATATTTGCGTCTTAAACAAACGTCACTGAATAAAATGGTAAATAATTTTATTAAATATTCTTATTAATAAAAATTGATAAGTAAATGTAATTTAATTATTTTTATGCCGGTTCTGTTATTGATACTAAAAATTTGCGAGGGCATTTCGTCACTTCCTGACTATTTTTCGGGTCTCGGTCAAAACTAAAAAGTTGTCAGGAATGTCGTTTTACATCAAATTGCTTTAGAGTCCGAATAATGAAAACGTGGTTTAGCTGCTCGTTTTTGATAATTCAACCTAGGAATAACTTATATCTCCTTTAAAATTCCGAAAATTCTCGGATGTTACAGTACCTACCCCTTAAAGAAATCTCGTCCCGAGATTAAATTGGTGTTATCCGATTGTGTGACCAAGGAAAAACTTAAGGTTTAATAACTCGTTCTAAACAAGACGTTGATAACTTTATTCAGCAAAATTCGGTGTTTCTACACTTCTCAATCTACCAAAAATTTTGGCTAGGTTTGTCCAGGATATTTAATCCATCAAAATGGGTATCTCAAAATATATCATTACAGATCTTATGACTGGTATAACCGCGTTATAGGGAAAGTCTCATTATAGTGAAAACCTCAAAAAGAACTGGTACGATACGTGAGTATGTTTGTATAAGTCTCTAAATGTCCGAGGACGGAGTCTCGTTTCTACTATCTGTAATGTTCGATGATTCATATCAACGTGGCTTATGTATGTAAGTACCCAACTTACTTGGCAGTACTAGGATGTATCGCGACCTAAGTCTTCCTACTAGTGGCCCGAAATGAATAGTCCAACTATCTGTTTCGTTGATAGGTGTTTATCTCGTTTAAGGGGAGTTGCATTACCTATTGGATAAAGTTGCATCAGTCGGGACCGCTCCAGGACCCAACAGCAGCGACCATAACGTCAAGACTATAACAATTGGTGATGGGATGCCGAGAATGAGGACATTTCGAGAAACAATATTCCCAGAATAAAGTTTAACAAATGGGAGGAGCTCGCGGAAGACCCTTGTTTTGCGATAGACGGCGTATCGATGGTACTCATATTCGCTAGCTTGGAGGGCGAAGATCCAATCATCGTACACGAACCAACAAATCGTACACAGACCAACAACTAATTAAATAATGTGACATTTGTCCAATTTTTATTGCTTCTCACTTTAACAACTTTAAGCACCTACACCATTTTAACTAGATTATATATATATATATATATATATATATACATATATATATATATATATATATATATATACATATATATATACATATATATATTTGAAACACGCGGGTGTTTGCAATATTGATTGATTTATTAAGAGGAAAACATTGAAGTTTTATAAATATGGGAACGTCTTATAAACGAATAGATCATGCCGAAAAATCTATAAACTACTATACTTAATAAATTTCATTATAATTTCTATTATCTTAGAAAAACCGATAAAAGACGAAGTTATATACTTTTACAAACGAGATAACTATACAATAACCGATAAGATTGTTTAATTTATAACTATACAATAACCAGATAAATGAACAAAAACTATACTTTTACAAACGAGACAACTATTTTAGCTACAACCCGTCAAGAAATCGGAATACTAAATTATAAAATATTATTTTATAATTCTCGACTAGAAGATAAAGTCATAACTTTTGTAAAAGTTTTGAAAACGTCGTTTACATATTTTTCAACTATAAAACGTGCGTTACTTTTATAACAAGGATTCTTTATTATCTTATATGGTGATTTCCGAACACGTGTCAAATTTTGTTGTTTTAATTAGTTTCTCAGGTTTCTTATATAATACTTGTAAGGTATTATATACTTTTCTTTTATTTTCATATATAATACATGTCGCGTATTATATACATTTCGTATTATTCTTTTGGTTGTTTGTCCTTGTTATATAATTCACGATATGAATTATATACTTGTTTAATTTTTCATATGTAATATATATGGAATATATTACATACTCTGCGTTTATATCTCGATTTACTTTATTTAACCAACCACCAAACTATTACAATCTTAAATCTAAATCTTTCATCAACGTGTCGCGTTGATGTGACTATCCATCGAAAAACCAAAATACATTAGCCTAGGCTAGTGGATCATAGCCGTTAAGATAAACCGCAACTTCTTGGTCGAGTCGTTCCGGTTTCTGTTTGTGTTGTGCTTAATATGTGCACTTCTGCCAATCGTTCTGCAACATCAATATGAGTTTATAGCCCTATGTTTTACTTGTTTTACATATATTTTTGGGGTGAGAAAATGCTTGTTTGCAAATGCATTTACATGGTTGATTACAAATTGGTTTACATACTTATTTACATAGCTCGCTATGGGATACATTAATTGAATTCATTTTTGGTCGCAAATACATACTTTACTTTGGAAATGATTACGGATTAGCTTAGGTTGCATGAACTGTAATCACTTGGAGGGTGAGCGCGAATGTTATAAAATAGATCTATTCGGGATTGACAATCCCCGTTCGGGTGATTAGCTATCACTGGGCAAACGAACGTTATAACATGTCGGAACACGATTGGTTGGGTCTACAGGGCCAACAACACATACACATGAACTCTTACTGTGCCTTGAATAAAGTGGCATACATACAAGTCTACGTCGCAGTTTCATGAACTTAGAGTAATTGTAATCATTGTTTTATACACACTTGAATATTTACGTTGCCTTGAATAAAGTGGCAATACATACTTTGGACAATTGCGGTCCAATTTTCATACGTACATTTTTGTGACTATTTGGGGATTGAAATGGTCATGCATACTTTACAACTCTTTGATTTCTAAAAATCATACATACATTTTGGAAGAACATTTAAGGATTGAAACGGTCATACATACTTTACAGAACTTTGGTTCAACATTTGTACTTACAAAAACCTATGAACTCACCAACTTTATGTTGACCCTTTTAAGCATGTTTTTCTCAGGTGAATTAGATGCCTGGCCTACTCGATGTGAACTGGAGTCTAAATTTGACAAGATTTCATTTATGGATTTCTACTTACATACAAATGATCAAATCTTGTTGGGTTGTTTTCAAACTTTTCTTTGTGATGCAATTATGGGACAAATGTTATATCAAATTCAAAGGAATCAACGAGATTACTTTTCAAACGACACAGTTAGAGGTCGTTCTCTTGTATCTAGCACTGTGTATTATGAAGTTACGCCCCCGGACATATTTCTGTTGCGACACATTTTTGGGGGTGTTACAATTTTGGTAGAAATGTTCTCCGTGTCATTGCTATGACTTCTTTGATTAATATATCTTAGATATATTTTTTATAATCAAAGACCCTTGTTACTTTAAACCACCATCTCAGATGGATTGCATCAAAGTTCATGCTTAAAAGTTTTTATAAACATTTCTTTTACTTCACCAATTTTTTAAAGTAGCCCATAAATTATGATCACCTTTTGATCAGACCATATAAATTATTTATTATTTACAAACATATATTTGGGATAGTTCCTAAGTTTCCCAAAAACTTATAAGTTTACACGTTTTAAAACACTAAATGCCATATATATTAAATTTTAAATTAAATGATTTATAAATTAAATTAAGAGTTTTTTAACAAGCCCTAACCGAGCAAACAACCAGTTTTAAAAATTACTAGAAATTTATATAGTTTTAAATGTTATATCCTAAAATCGATGCATGATCCCAGCCATCATATTGTATAAATACCGCAATCATCACTGCTACAAGGCGTGCCTTCCTCCTGAATCTCTAGAATAAAAATTGTAAGCGTCAATTAACTTCTAAAATAGCTAATTAATAAAGGAAACAATCTATAAAATATAGATACCCCTTTCACTCTTGACGAGCTTCATGTCATGTATGTACTCAAAACATTTCTCAATCTTATGCTCAAGCTTTCGTCAATAATAATATGTTAGGAACGACGTTCTCTTCTTGGTTACTAGTTCAAAGAAGAACCCCTCAATCCTTCTAGTAACATGCTCGTCATTCACCTCCTCTTCGACCTTACACTTATTTGTTTTGTCAGGTTTGACCCTAAGGTCATCCTTAGCTTTACATACCAACTAGTAATGCTCCATTAGTGTTGGCTCTTCGCAAGTCTCCATAAATTTAAATAAGTAAGGATTATATTCTTTAGGTGGAGACTGCACAATACATCATACTTCGAATGCCTCACTCATAGGATTACCAATCTTCTAGAGACGATTGATAAATCCCTCCATGATAGAAAAGTGAAACCAAGTAGATGTGTTAGGACGCATGTGATAATAATTTAACTCATACGTCAAGGCAAACATCTCAGCATTCCTTGATTCGAGATGAATATCCCAAGGAGCCTAGGTTTCCAACTATTATGGATGCGAGGTTACTTAGTCACCCTATTACCATGATAAATTAGGCGATCTGTCATTCTTTATGTTTCAACAAATGGAATTTTATCGATGAAACTGTACTGTTCCTATCTTGATTGGTTTGCCCATTCATAAGAATCAAATGACGACGCATTGTTGTACTATACCATCTATAGTTTGAATAAATACAACCAGTGATTCAATCATTTTATCGTAATAGCTACTAAACCCTATAATTTCACATATTACACTAGGATCCATATTATACCATTAAAACGTATTACACTATAGCGTATCTACATTGTTTATTTGTGGCGTAATTCAAATAGACCGCACAAGTGGCACCGCAATACATTAATCTCTGCTATTGCATCCGACCAATGAATCCAATAACCACCTCATCACGCGTCAGCCATGTACCCACAGACGTTACGCTATGACGTAGCTACCTGGGGGGGTCTGAGCTATGAGAGTGTAACAATTATTGGTGGTGCATGGTATGCGTTTAATTACACATACCTTTCACCATTAAAATCGGACTTAAATGACCCAAAACGTACCAAAAATACATTGTATTTGTATGTTTTCACTTATTTTGTGCAGGAAACGGATATCCGACAAAAGGACGAAAAATCAAGCAAAAACGGACAAAATCGAGCACGGAATGGAAAAGCGTGAAAAGACAAAGTCAAATCGAAGCCAAAGTCAACAAAAGTCAAAGTCAACCCCGACAAAGTCAACAGTCAAAACCGATGCCGAAAATGAAGAATACTTAATGGGCCCACCCGAACCCATCTAATGGGCCGGATAAGCCCATTAGTATATTTAATGAAGACTTTAAAAGGCCCAAAGTCCAAATCTTATAACCGGCCCATACAAAAAGCCCAAACAATAACCAACAGCCCGTTAAAACCCAAAAACCCTTTAACCATAACTTCATTAGTCCCTTTAGGGACTAACTTTGCAAAACCCCTTATAACTTTGAGGGGCCTTTTCTGCCACATTTCAAAACTTCATAACACCACAAGGACTTAATTTGCAACAACAACATACACCTTGGAGGGCTTGTTTTGCCAACTCCACAAACCTTTCCCCACACTCCCGTTATAACAAATTTTCCCGCCCAAACCAAACCCCACTGTTCACGCTTCCCTGTCCCCCCTTCTCGACCACTGTTCATAAACGGCCAAAAACATCACCACCACCCTCCCCCACCTCACAAACCAACAAGGACACGTTGGCAATCCCTTTGATGTTCATTGGGCAAGAAAAATCAATGGTCGTGATGACTTGGATTGGGCACCACTCAAGATGAATGGCCAAGATGATTTTGGGATGTTACTCACACAACAAACACACACTAGTTTCTGCCTCAGCAAAGAAACACAACCAAGAAAGAAGACCTAGAATGTTCATTAGCCTAATATAAATAGGCCATCTTGTAAGCCCATGGAGGCAGTTAGTTTTTAAGATATATAGTTTTTAACCTAGCTTAGTTTTTAATTCACTTTTACTTTTCAGTGTAATGTTTTTCTTATAAGTTTAATGAAATTCAGCTTTGATTTTTAAAAATTCTGTTTTAAGTGTTAACTTATGTTCTAAAAGCTCATATAAGCTCTTATTTAACTCCTTAATCAACCTGTTTTAACAAAATGCCATTTAAGTATATAAAGTATTAAGAAAATATAAAAAAAACCAAAAAAAATCCTCCCCTCAAAGTACCTCAGCTTAAACTGGATGATAAGCAAATAAGGGAATTGCTTATGGACTCTCACAGGCTTGTTTTATACAAGCTAGAGCTTGTAGAATCTTT
>BQNB010167522.1:0-13988 GCA_026074375.1 Tanacetum coccineum
TTATATTTATAATGGTTGGTAAAGAGATGAAATATAGTTTAACAGTAAGTAACCAAATAAAAAGTTAATCAAAAATCTTAAAGCACATATATCTTACAATCATCATTTGAATATAATACAGTAGCTATTAGTTGTACATAACATATTACTCTAGTTATTGCTACTAAAAGATTACAAGTGGAACAAAGGAAAAACGAAAAATGTGGGTTGCCTTCCAACATATTGACCCATGCCAGTTTATTTGTGACACATTTTGATGGGTTATTAAGTTAATCTAACAGGTTTATTTATTATGTTATGTTTAATCATTGCAATTTGATCAAACTCCATCTCTGATGTTAAAATATCGGGTTGATTAAGATAAATGAATGAAATTGTTTACCTTCACGGATTGCTCGAATGAGATTCCCTTTAGAGTTTCTTGTATACAACGTCACATTTTGCATTGTTTTTGCACTAAACTCATCTATTGCGATTTCCATGGCTACTCTGAGTTCTTTGCAGCTCGACTTGTCATGTCCACAATTGCCCCGATAGCACATTATTATCGTACTGATTTTTGAATACTAGAGAACAAAGGTTTGCCTTGCTTTGAACATGTGAAATACGATAATGAATTGTAAAAAATGATGAAAATAAAACAGTGACTACCTATGTTGGATGTCATAATTATAAGGCAAATTGATGCCTTAGATAATCCACACCTAGAATATATCTTGATGCTCACTTCTTAAGTTCGTATCATATATATAAAGATAAAGATATATATAGGGAACAAGGTTGAGAGATGCAAATGATTATATACATAATTGATATTTAAATATGGTATTAATTTATTGTTTCAATAGGCAATAATCACTACAAGAAAAAAGGGGCAACACTTACGAATCTTTCCTAATTTTTCATACGAGATTACTTTCAAAAATTCTACAATTTTCCACCGGTTTATGACGACAATTATAATTAGTGACAGTTTTCCTAGTAATTTTCTAAGAATTAGTGACATGAACATTTTCATTACAAAAATGCCGGGAGTTTTTCTGTGCTTTTCCTATAGATTTCTAGACATGAAATGAATATATAGCAAATACATAGAAAATATATAACTACTTCCTAGTGATTTCCTAAACGTTCTTATTGTCAAGGTTAGTTTGTGTTCACTCTTTTTTAATCATCATATGTTTGGAACAATTTTGATATGCTTAATCCTAAGTTTGAGTGTTGTTATTTTCTCCTACAATATATTTCTATAAATCCCCCTACACACAAAATAATATTTAATGTTTTTTCTCCACTCATTATTTTTCCGCATCCAAACCGTCGGTTCTGACACTTGTCAGGATCCTGTGAGTAGGAGGATTTGTAGGCATATAAAGTATGAGGAAATATCATTTTCCAATTTAAAAATCTACATTTTGAAACAATAAACGGTTACTTCATAAATTAGGGGTAATATCTATAGTTTTCTTGTTTTTTTAATGTTTTTGTTGCATCCTGTAATTGTGGAACGTAATTGAAGTTTTCCAGGTGTGTTTAACGGAACAATATATTGTGTTTAGGTAATAAATGTTGGATTATGTCCACGTAAAATAATATATGTCCGGAAAGTTTATTCGAGCCTACGGGGACGCACGCGTTAATACGTAAAACAATTAATATAAATATATTAAATGTAATATATTTAGTGATAAAGCTTAACGAGCGTTAAATATTAATATAAATATTTAACGGAGTTATATTAGTCGTTAAATAATTAAAAGACTAATATATGGGAATTATAGAGAAATATAAAGAATGGGAATTATCTCCTTTTTCCCTTAATCTATTTGTTTCCTAATCTCTAAGAGGAGGTGGAATTACCTAACTTGCAAGCCAAGTTATGTAGGCTATATAAGGAGGTCTATGGATTATTATTTGTCATAACTTGAAAAACCAATCCCTAAAATTCTCTCATTCTCTCCCTATTGCTCGATCGGTCGAACCAAACCCTACGGGTTTCGGTTTGTGTTTGTTCGACCGAAACCAACAACCCACTAGGGTTTTTCGTTGATTCAAGAGTCGAAGGCGTTTGGTGGCTTTATCACTACTAGTACTAGCATACTTAATTGTTTGCTAAGAACGTATTGTGTGTGTTGAAGTAGAAAGATCTTACTTTAGATCTTGGGTGGTTTTCACGTGGTATTATTAATTATACACACGCGTATATTCAAGACGGTGTATTCGTTAATTGCTAAAAGGTACGCGTTCTTGATCCCTTTGTTAATTACCTATTCTATACGTGTTTATGTTTTTCGCTGCATACTCGTGATATATTTAATGGTTAAATAGAGATAAAAACCTAACAGAGATAACGCTCGTATGGTTAATTGCTAAAAGGTACGCGTTCTTGATCCCTTTGTTAATTACCTATTCTATACGTGTTTATGTTTTTCGCTGCATACAAAGTAATAAAATTTGACAAATTAGGGTTCTTGATTGAGTTTTTAAGCCCTTTGGGCATTTTAAGTATAAAGATTCGATCTTTATTAATAATAAAATTAATCAGACGAATTCTAGGTTGTTTGAAATGTTATGTGATTAAAATTGTTAAGTTTAAATTGTTAATAGATCGGTTTTATGTTTTAAATTAATTGTTAATTCGTTGTCCATGATAAATACATGCAAATTTATCATGGAAGAATATATGATATAATATTGTTAATTGTTAAAGATTTATGCAAATATGATGATCAAGAATAAAACATAGACACTAAATTTGATATGGTAAGATTCACGACTTTAAAAGCTAGGGAAGACCTTGACTATGTCTTAATGGGGCCAAAAAGTTGCTTAAATTTTATGTGCTATGTGGTATATATTTGTATATAGCTTACGCAATCAATTATATCGATGGATGTGGCCGGAGTCATTGGACGAAAGAGCATTGTATGAATATATACATGTTTTAATTATTAGATAATTTGGATCATAATTGATATTTGCATGATTTAATTGTTAAGTGTTGTTTTTGAATAAGTGTTATGTGAATTAGTTTTGTGTTTATATTGTTTTTATTTTAAGTTTGGACTTGTAAGAAAATAAAAGGGTTTTTCAAAAAATAAATATAAACATGACTAATATTTATCGAAATACAGATAATTATGGACTACTAATGCAAAAGGTCCAAAAGTGGATCCGGGCTTACATCCGATATAAAATCTTCATGACCTAGACTAGCAATTTATATTTATAATTATATCTTTTAAATAAAAGTTTTTAATTTTTATACAATGACGTAATTTTCAAAAGTACTATATAGTTGCAAGGATAAGGTTCGGGGAGACTCATCAAGACTTCGGTCTTGTAGATACCATTACCCTATAATACCTGACTACGTTGTAGTTTCCTTACCTTGTATACTATGTAGGAAGTCGCAAATGGTCTAGGGTTTGAATAATTTTTAATCATTCTTTAATCTTTTCCCGCGATAAAAAGCAAATCTTTAAATTTAAAGATACGTTGAATCGTCAATTTTAAGGTCTCACTATTTATGTATAAGATACGATGATAATAGGTGATACCGTAATAATAACTTAATTGAGAATAAAGTTTTTATTAAAATCTATGATACGAAGATGTATGCATGCTTCTTCGTACATATTTGACACGTCAAATAAAATACCCTTTTTCAACTAAGTTGTTGCCATCCAATTTGTAAAAACACTTGTAGATTGCTCTTTACTATGCGTGAGACGTGTGTAGATTTGCAATCTCAAGGTGATTATACGCTTTTCCGTGAGACGGTGAGTGTTACATAATCACAGTTTTTGATTGGACGACTTAGCGTTGTTGTGGTTAGACCTATTAACACGCGGCATAGATGGGATGAAACATGCTTACTAGATATTATTGTAATAAAGTAAGTCCCATATAGTTTAGGAGTTGCAATAGTTGTGAACTATCAATCGTTGATTAACCTTTTGATTACACCAATCCTAGCAGATCAACTGATGTGTGGTGTGTATGTAAGTTGGTTTCCTAACCTATTAAATTAATTGTTATCTGAATAAAACGTGGGTAGTTAATTTTTTAAAGGAAAATTATCGAAGATACTAAAATTGAATTTTGAGATTCTATTAATAGTATATATGCAACGATAAAACCGTAAACAATGGTTTGTTTCTTTATCAAAGAAGTCAAACCGAGACTCCTTTCCTTGTAAGGAACATGGAGACTCATTCCTAATATCTTTCTTGCTCCGGAAAGTTATAATAGGAACGTAGGAATTGTCCTAATGTAATCAAACTCATAGCAAGCTTAAAAGTTAAGTATATTGCATGACTTATATTTTCATATAGATTTCATGGTGAATATTTTGAAAGATTAAGACATATAGAAACTAGAGAAAATGTTATAAACTATTAATGGTTTACCCCCCCCACCATCTTAATTAAGATTTAATAGTTCTTGATTAGATAAATACCATTATTCACCGTCAAATGGTAAATGCAAACTAGGATTCATATAGCTATTTTGTTTTTCTTAATCAAATAAAGTAGGAAATTGCATGCCCAATTTTCAAGTTAATCAATAGCATTGATGGATAGTCCCTCATCTACATAGTAGAACTTTTGAAATCCAAGTACATTGCTACTAATTAAGATTTCAAAGAAAGTTAGAAAATAAATAGATCACTATTTTTTTCAACTTGGTATTGTACACGTGCAATGTTGTCAATCAGTGGGAGCATCGTATTTATTTTCTTAACAAGACAATAATGTACTGATTCTAATTCATTGGGAGCTACAAGGTTTATTATCTTATTAGTAACCCAGATTATTTCTTACTTGTCTTAAGATAATGCATAATTTTCCAACTATAGACACTCATGGTTTTAAGGATAGTCGTGCACTATTTCTTATTAAACAAAGTGTTCTATATTCTACTACTTGTTAAAGTCTAATACTGTAGACACAATCATATTTGTCCTGTATAAACAAACGAATGTCGTTGATTTTACATGTTAAAAGTTGTGCCATGCACAAGTGGGAGAAATCTTTATTGTGTGCAAGGTACAACACATGACAATAACGATATGATTAAAGGTTCTCTTGACCGTAAGGTAAGAAACAATATGTCGAGATATGAATTAAAGACTACTTCAAGTAAAATGTTTATGTGTTTTTGGAATGTCCATAATTATGAGGTAATCTTAATTTATAAACTACTTCAAGTAAAAGGTAATGTGCTCTTTGGAATGTCACAAATAATGAAGTACTTTGATTAAACTTGAAAGTACTACTGAAACCAAAGTAAACGTCAAAAAAATACTTTAAGTTAAATATGTATATGTTTATTGTAAAATAATAAACATAAGTTCCGTTAATGTAAAAGACTTATAACATAAAGTATAGTTATATCTCTGATATGACATGAAACAAAAGTCCTTGAATTGTTCAAAGGTAAAATAATATACAGTTAACATTGATAGAGTTCTTGAACTAGTTAAAGCTGTATACATTATTGCATGCAAATAGATTTTTAAATACTATCTATTCAATTTGGTTTGACACAATTGATAAGTATGTGACCTAAAGAGTATTAAGTTATTTAAAAGATTGTGATAAAGTCTCACAACAAAATTACTCATAGAATACCACATATTTATGGTATGTCTAGAGTATTGAATCAAATTATTTGGAATTATTTAATTTTGATAACTTAAATATTTCACCTTCGAATTTGTCAAGGTTTGAAATTGAGTATGTCTAGTATATACTCAATAATACTCCAACCTAGAAGGTTAATAAGACATAATCATGATTATGGAATGTGATGATTCACATTAAGTCTTAATTTTTGAAGTTCTATTTTTTGTTAAAAGTCTTATGAAGAATCATATTAACAAACTAAACATATGAACTGTCAATGTATCTTGTAATGTCTCAAAAGAGAACAAATCATTGTTTCTCTACATGCTAAGTAATTATAGAAGAGTCTTTAATTACAAAAAGTGAGTGGGAGCGTTTTAGATCTGGAAGAGATAAAAATACAAAATACATAACTGATAAGTGTAAAATACACATATCCATGTATGCTTAAAATAACCCAAATAGACCCAAAACAGACCAAAAATGGCAAAAATATGCGTGTATTTATGTTTTGTGTATGCAGGTACGGATAAGTCAAAAATCACATGAAAACTGTCAAAAACAAGCAAGCATGGACACGAGAACGGAAGAGTGAACAAAAACCGGAAGCAAAGCCAGGAAAAGTCAAATCCTCAGTCTACTCTAAGTCAATCATGGTCAATAAAAGTCAACAAAGTCCAAAAATAACCCTCACCTCTTATTGGGCCTTAAAAACTTAAATGGGCCCAATAACCCCATACCCGGATCCTAAAGCCCAAAACAAAGCCCATTTCCCTTTAATATAAACCACAAGGGCCAAACTTGTAATTTTCGAAAGTCATTTATAACTAAAAAGGGAAAAGCAAAGAGAGGGACTAGTATTGTTAACAGGGCAAAGATTCAACTGAATCTTACCCCGTTTCAGTTATAAAAAAATAGCGTGAAGGCCATTTACTATTCATCGTCATCAACAAAATTACCTTAGGGTTAAATCAAGGGGGTTTTAGAAATTGATGGGCAAGGAAGTCAATTCAAGAGCTCTCAAGTACAATGGTAGGGTCAAATGGGTCAAACCAAGAGTTTTCATTAGCTCTCAAGCCAAGAGGCCACGTCAGTAATGGAGAAAGCACAATGGAATGTGGGTTTTTGTGCTAAAACACTCACAAAAGAAGCACAAATGCATCCAAAAGAGAATGACACGCTGGCAATCTTCAGGTGTCCACACAATGATCAAACGGCCACAATTGAAGCCCAATGATTAGAAGAAATGATTGGATAGGATTGAAAGATTGGAGAGCAAGGCAAGGGGCTAGACGGATCCAAGGCAGGCTATAAATAGAGCTTCACCTCTCACACAGGAGTTAGATTTTAGGAGTAGGATTAATTAGTAGTTTTAATTTTTAGCTTAATTTTAGCTTATGCAAATTTACTTTTTTAAATGTAATTTTTCCTTTTAAAGTATCATGTAATTTTCAGTATCTAAGCTTAGTAATCACTATTTCAGTTAATGCAATTTAGTTTTTTCATAAGTCCTTCTTCATTTCATAAGCTTTCAATTTAACTTGTTTATGTCATAAGCTTTCAATAAGCTCATTAGCTCTCAAGAGTCTCTAAGCTCTTGATGGAGCTCAATTTGGATTTAAACATACTTAAATGCATTAAAACAGTTAATTACCTTTACTATATTTGAATATAAGCTTTGGAAGGGGAGTTAACAAAGGATGAACTCCCATGGATTTTACTCCTAGCTTATTAATAAGCTAGGAGAGCTGTAGAATAGCTCTAAGAGCAGTCATAGCCTTGTTTAGCTAGGTCTTTGGTAAGTTTTCTTTCAATTTCAGTTTGTCTTTAAATATTTAGTTCAATTGCTTATTAAGTTTTAGAATTGCTTATTTGTTTAATGTTTTGCTTATTAGTGCTTATTTGTGTTTCATCTAGTTTATTAATCTAGTTAGTTTATCTATTTTTAGCTTTTAATAGTTATAGATCATTAGATTACATTTCTGTCATAAAAACTCATAAAAACCAAAAAAAATATTAGGAGTAGCTTTTAATTAGTTTAATCTAGCTTAACCTGTACTTATTTATGTTTGTTAGGGTAGTTTTAAACTCATAGCTATCTGGTCTTTAGGATTTAATCATTAAAATTCAATTTAGCAGCTTATCATGGATAATAGATTAGTTAAAGGGGTGTTTGGTTTAGGTCATTTTGACTATTAAAAGTCAAAGATAATTGGTGAAAGTTTTTAGTCAGTTGAGGTTTGATAAATAAATAAGTTTTAGAAAGAAATTAGAGATTAGCTTTAAGTAAAAATGATTTTTGGGCTTATTCTGTTTTTCTCAGCACCAGGGGAGGTTTTTGTGTAAAAGTTGATTGCCAAAATTTGATTTAAAATCTTTGAGCCTTTGTTTGTAGTTGAATTGTGTCTACACACTCACCTTGACTGTGTCTAGACCAAGTGGAACCACTAAGCTATCCTGCACCATTGGTTTTGTGTTTGTGCAAAGTGCACCAGCAGGAACAACTCAGTTCCTGCTGTCACTTTGAGATATAATTGTAGCTAGTAATTGTAGAAGTTAGGAGCTTAGGTTTAGGTTTAAGATAGTTTTTATATAGCTTAATATAGGATAGGGCTTATTTTTCATTTCCAAACTAGATTGCTAGCTTAAATTTTGCTTTAAAAACAGCTTATCAGCCAAGAAAAGCCAAAAACAGTAGGATTAATATTTAGTTTCTTAAAATCTAAATTCTAGCTTAAGGTAGTAGTTTTTGTTGCTTAAATAGATAGATAATAAGTAGCTTAATAAGTTCTCTATAGCTCATAATCTAGTTTGTCCTTTTCATGTGTTTTAGCTTATCTAAATTTCATGCACTTTTGCTTATTTCCTGAGTTTGCTATTTTGTTCCTTAATTTCAGTAGCTTAAATGAATTTCCAGCTCTATTTTCTTTTCACAATAAGCTCAAGCAACTTATAAGCTTTGCAAAACTTCTTTTGGTTTTCATTTTGAACTCATTTTGAGCTTTTTACAGCTTATTTACTAAAACCTTGAGATAAAGCCTTCCCACTGAAGTCAGCTTAAAGATAAGCTCTTATTGAGCTTATCAGTTGGTTTCAGCCCATAGTGTTTTCATTAAAATTGTTCCCACCAGCTTTTTCTACAACTTTGCTTTTTTGAGTTTTCTCTCATAAGCACTTTTTAAGAAGTCATCTTAATTTGGGCTTAAAAGGACTTGGGGTGAAGTCGGGGTTGGGCCTCAGGGACTGTTTGTGTAACTTTCAAATTTTATTTGTGTCTTAGTTAGTCCTTGCCTGTTAGTTACTTTAGCTCAGTTAGTCCTTTTCCCTTTTGCACCATTAGTCCCTAGGATAGTTATTAATTAGTTTTAATTAATTTTAATTAATAATTAGGGTTAGATTTTAATAAGTTTAATTAAAGTTTTATAAAAAGTAAAAAATTAGGGCTTTTAATTTTTATAAATTTCTGCATATTTTCTTTATTTAGTGTAATTTTTATAAATTTTTTAGGATTTTATTTTTAATAGTTTTATTATTTTTATAGTTTTTAATTAGTTTAAATTTTAGAAAAATCTTATCTAAAAATCAAAAAAGCCAAAAATAGTAATTCTCTTTTTTCTAAAAATTTATTTTTACTTATTTTATTTAGGAAAAATATAATTTCAATTATTTTTATATTTTTTTTATATTTTCTAGGAATTAATTAGTTTTAAATAGTTTTTAATTCTTAAAAAATTCAAAAATAATCTAAAAAAATATTTTTCTTTTCTTAAAATTTTATTTTATCATAATTTAGGTTTAGAAACTTAATTTGCAATTTTAGGGTTTAAATTTAGTAGGTTTGCTTAATTGTCGCGTTTTATTTGTTTCCCGTATTAGTTTAATTGTTTAATTACCCTTTAATTTTCCATTTTAATTGTTTTTTTTATTTAGTAGAAATAGATTATCAAAAATATCTTTGCTCAATTCAAATCAGAATCCGAACTTAAACGAGGTTTCAATTGCATTAGTCGTTGGGGAAACGACCCGGGTGATCATTCTTACCCGGTTAAATATACGTATTATATATTATACTATATAGATTTTTAAGAGTGAATTTTATCAAGGGTAACTTGGCATTATTCTTAATTGCTCTTAGGTTTATACTATATTGTGGTATATTTTACATGTATATAAAACTACTATCAAATTTTGATAAAAATAAGGGAGTGTTTGACATAGCAGTAATAACTACAAGTTAGTACTGCTAGTGGCCATTTGGTCTTTAGGATTTTTGTTTTAATCTTTCATCTAAGTCTGTTTATGCTGAATTTATTAGTTAGGTTAGAGTTAATTAGGATTTGATTAGTTAATTTGATATAAGTCATAATCTGTTAAGTGTTATTAGAAATATTAGCTTAATTCAGTTCTAGATTTAGTAATTGCTCTAATTGCCTTTAGTTTTATGTTTAAGTGTGTTAGGATTGTTGTCATGGGTCTGTAGTAGAAGAATTTGAGTATTGGTCACTCAAGTGCAAACTACACCAGCAGTTTTCAAAAGACAAGTAGCTATTTTCAACTTAATAATTCAGAGGGTATAAGTAGCTTGATTTTTGGTTTATTTTGGTTTACAAATAGGTCTAGGGTTAGTGTAAACTATTTCAACTTAGTTTTAAAAAAGTAGCTTATTTAGTTATCTGTTTTTAGCCTTAAAATAAGCTTTTTGTCTTTTATAAACCAAAAGTAACTAAGTGTTCTTAGTGTATAAGTTGTTTTCAACAAACCTTTTCATTAAGCTCCTGAATTTCAAAATGGGTTTTAATAAAGTGTTTTAGAAGTATTCTAGGTGTACTTTTTAGTGGTAATTAAGCCAAAAGTCCATAAGATATCCTTTTTTAAAATAGTTTTTTGTCTTTTTAATTTCAGAAACCAAACTCAGATAAAACTAAGTGTTCTGAGTATATAAGCTGATTTCAACAAACCTTTTCATTAAGCTCCTGAATTTCAAAATGGTTTTAAAAAGTTGTTTTAAGTAGTATTTTAGGTGTACTTTTTAGGGTAATAAGCCAAAAGTCCATTAGGATCCTTTAGCTTATTTAAAAATAAGCTCAAAGGTGCCTTAAGGGGTTGTTTTGTTAACAGTTTACACTAAAAGTGCTTATTTCTTTATTTTAGCTTATCTGCTTATTGTAATTGCTTATTCAAGTTTAGCTTAGCTTATTAGGATAGTTTAAGCTCAATTTAGCTTATTTGGTTTTGCCATAAGCTTATGTGAGCTTATTTGTTTTCTAGTATAGATTTTAAGTGTTTTTAAGATTTTTTTAGCTTTTCTGTCTTTCTAGCTTATCTTTTGTGCTTATTTTTGTTCTTATTTGCTTATTAAACATAGCTTATTGTCTGTCTTAGCTTATTTTAATAGTTCATTTGCTTATTAGTGCTTAAATTGCCCAAAACAGTTAGTTTTTTATTAGTTTAGTATAGTTTAAGCAATTCTGTCTTATTTAGCTTATTTCTTAGCTTATTTGTGGTTTATAAAAATAGTTGTTTTACAAAAGTTGCTTATTTTTAAGAGTTTTAAAAAGTTATAAAAAATGGAAAAAATTAAAACACTTGGGAAAGTGGGAAGCCCCGGGTGAGCAAGGCTCGAACCCGGGACCTCTACCACCCTCACCAAGTGTTTTAACACCCACACACACAACCATCACGCTACAATAGCTCATCCGTTAGGACTTTGCAAAATCTATTATTTGTATACATTTTAGCTCCTTAAGTACAATAAGCTGTTTTAGCTTATTTCACAGCTTATTTGATAAGCTGTATTTCCCAACTTATTTTTCTTGGATTCCTCGTTGTTCAAGCTATTTTTCGTGATTTTTTTAGAATTTTCATAAAACGTTTAATATTTTTTATATTTAATTTTCTTTAAAATCGTTTTTAATTCATAAAAAATAGAAAAATAATCAAAAAAATATAACTCTTTTTTAGAAAATTTTCTTTTATCATATCGTTTCTAGGAAAATTAGTTTTGCTTCCGTAGGGTTAAAATTGCAAAATTTCAATTTTTAAAGAACGAGATTTGTTCCCGTTCACATTTTTTGTGTTTTTAAGCTCAATTCGACTCCGTTTTTGTTCTAGTTTTCTTTAAACTTACTTTTTTGTCAATTAGAGTCAATTAAAAGTGAAAAATTCATTTTAGGTTTATTTTTGGAAATTTAGGGTTTTAGTCACAGTTTAAGGTTTCCGTTTTACGTATTTAGCTAAAATTTGTTTTCCCTTAAGTAAATATTAAGTTTTTTCCTTAAATTTCTCGTAGTTTTAGATAACCAATATCAATCTTATCCCATTTAAGCATTGACTCTCAAAACGACTCTCAACTTTCAATTGCTTTCCTCATCGGGGATAACGACCCGGGAATCATACTTCTGGATTATTATAACTGAGATCTTTTGATTCCTACCTCTCTTTTTATATATTTATAAGTATATTTTATATATATTTACTATATATTAAAAAGTGTAGTCAGAAGTGATCAGTCGATTTCTTTCTTCCTACAACCACCTGACGATCATCCTTTTTGAATTCGACAAAAAGGGGGAGAAATAGAACAAAACTCATTAATAATGTGTAACTATTAATTTTATACAAAATGAGTTTATATTTTGTCATCATCAAAAAGGGGGAGATTGTTAACACAAATAATGTCTAAAAACGTTATTTATAGTTTTCGACCTCTCAACGTTTTGATAATAAAAAAATGTAAAAACGTTTACGATAAAATTAAATGTTTACAAATTATTAATCGTAAAATTCCATTTCTAGGATTAGTAATCACTTAAGGTATGAATAAACAAATCATTAAGCATGATTAGTGATCAAGAAAATATTTTTCTCTTATCCTGTTATCCATCACATTTTTACAAAAGAATTTCTCAAAAATAATTATACAAAATATTTTCTAATTAAAAGAAAAGTTTTATTAAAAACTTAAATTTTGAAATTCAAAATTTCCCTCCAAAATGGAAGGTTCTATACCAGATACAACATTCCCTTCAAAAAGACAAAAAAGGGATTGTGGTCTAATAGGCTGCCCCCTTACAGGCCTGGCGGCCCCCTTATATATCTGGGACCGCCGAGACCGCCCCCAGTGACCGTTGGATTTTTCTACCTATAAATACTGCTCCATTCTTTGCAGAAAATCAGACCTCTTTGCACGAAATTTTCAGATAACTTTCTCTCTCTAAAAATCTTCTCTCTCTTTAAATCTCTTGATCACTAAAATTCTTAGATCTTATTTTAAGTGATCTAATCTCTTCTTCTCATCTCTTCCCTCTCATTCAAGTGCAAGAGAAGAACATTCATATTCGTCAAAGAAACGAATTGTTATTTAGAGATCTCTCCTCTTTTCTTCTAAGTACCAAATCTCTATTGTAATTATCTTGTGTATTTGTGTAATTCGGATTGTGTGTAAATCTGATAGTGTAGATCTATTGATTGTGTATTGATTGTGAAGTGGTAGATTGGTTCTAGCTAAGATTAGGACTCAACATTTAGCTTAGTGTCGGAAAATAACGTAAGCGATGTGTAAACGGTTTTCTCCGCCTAAAGGGAGCTTGTTGACATAGTGAAATCTCGAGTTGAATACCCGGGGAGTGGAGTAGGGCGAAGAGGTTCTTCGTAGCCGAACCACTATAAAATCTTGGCGTCTTGGTTTGATTGTTCCTTTCCTTACCTCTTCATATTATTGTCATTGTTATTTAGCTTTAGTTTAGATTGCTATATTGTTTGTTCATATTATGAATTGGTTAAACATACAACTCGAATCTAAATATTTTGAAAGCTAACTTTTAAAACGTAAAACAAACCTGTAAACTATTTAACCCCCCCTTCTAGTTTCCACAACCGCATCTAAAACATTTCTTATCACTCTTGCCTTTCTTATCATCCCTTTGATGGAATGACTTCTTATCCTCTTGTGGTTGTCTAACAAATCTACCCTTTATTCTAAAGAACTTTTTAAAGTTCCTTACGACCATAGCATATTCTTCGTCATCGCTTTCGGATGTCGAAGTTTCATCATCACTAGACTATTTTTTAGCTTTTAAGGCAATGGACTTGACCCTTTCTTTTTTGCCTTTGTAAATTTTGAAATCCTTTTCCATGATTACTTCATGTACTTTGAGATTACCGATTAGCTCGTCTAGAGCTAGTGATGACAAATATTTTGATTCTTCAATTGTCGTGACCTTTGCTCTATATTTTGGATGTAGAGCCCTAAGAAACTTTCTAACATATTTCTTGAAACACCCCCAAATTGGGTCGCAGCGGAATAAGGGTCCGGGGCGTGTTACTTCTCAGATCAATAACACAAGATAATATAAGAAC